>VBVQ01004787.1:0-13734 GCA_011636635.1 Tetramorium simillimum | reverse complement strand
ATATGTATTTGAGTGATATGTAATTATGATATGTAATTGAGTTCAAATGATAGTTCAAATTACACAAAAGTCACTTGTACATTTTAATGAATCTCTATATTTTTTTTTTATAAAAACTGAATCTCTTTCTCAATAATTAACTGTTTTACAATTGATAGAAACATCACATTACAGATATTTATTTATGTAATGTAATAAAATATAACATATACATAGATTGTTTATAACTATTTTTTATTTTATTTATATTTTTGAACGTTTTCTCTCAGTTTCCATTTTTAAAAAATACTAACATATATGAAATATCCAACTATAGATCCATTTAAATTTATATCCAGTATATAAAAAGTACAGTTATATAATTTTTGTATATGTTATAATTTATTGGACAACGATTATATATATTTTTTATTCTTAAGGAACAATTATGTGCAAGAAATAATTTTAAGAATTTTAAGTTATTTTTATAATCATTTTCAGGCCATTCTGAAGCAACGTATCTAATTTGATAGATATTAATTATAGTTCTGCCGGTAAATACGATATAATTAAATACGTGTGCGTTTTATAGACTGCATATAGCTGATAGAATAAAATTTATCTTATAATTGTATGAGATTAATAATGATGATATATTTCATAGAAAATGTTGCACAAAATATAGATAGTAAATAGTCAATATCTTTGGAATTTTCTGTTCTTAATGCACTAAAATCTACAAAATTCTATCTCAAGTCTGAATATAGTCTGAATACATTGATGCGACAAATTCGTTTTCCTTTCTGTATCGTGAAAGAAATTAATTATAAGAAAAATCAAATATTTCTTCTTTAGGTTTCTATATATTATATTTACATCTTTAATATGTTATATTGTATTTTTATGTAATAGTTATTAATTCTATTCTATTATTATATGCAATTGATATGTGCCAAACTTGAAATAATGATTGTTTATAATGAAATTGAATAAGATTTTTAGATATTGCAAAAAGCACAAATTATAGCTGTATCTGTTATATATAGCAGATATATCTTGTAACTATATCTGCTCTATATACATATATATATATCTCGAATATTTCTACGAAATTTATTGATTAACGTCGTCAACGAATATTTAATAAAACTAATTGTGTTAAGCGATGTAACAAATTCTGTGTACCAAATTAGTAAAAAATGTATGTAAAAATTGTTCTATACATGCTCTATGTCATTATTTTGTACATTATGATGCAAATCTATATTAGATATATATTAAAATTTTTATCTATTTGCGTGATACGAATCTGGTTAGGTGTTTTACAAATGAATAAATATGCCATTTATTCGACAGGTAAATTAATGATTGAATATATAAATTAAAGAGAAAACAACAGATAACAATTTGGTAAAAATAAAAATCAAAATTCCATCCCTATTGTATAATTTATTTTATTTTAATTATGCTTTCGACATTTGCTATTACATATATTTTTTAGAAGAATATATTTTGCAATGTAAACAATTATTTTATAATCAATTTTTATTTTTTCATCGGTTTTCGCAGAAAAAACATCTCATACTCTTATCCCGCAAGTAGTAAATGTTAACTTTATGCAGACATTGTCTGATGCACAGTAGTAACCGCTAACAGTAGTTGTTGCGTACGTATAGTCAGACGCGCGTTAGTAGTAGTACCACGCTGCGCACAGCCAAATGTAGCGCACCGCATTGGCTTTCATCGAACAACTACATTAAATCACATTAGCATACTAATCAACAATGATTCTAACATTATCTTATATATTTATAATTCATGCACATGTAATAAATTTATAATTATAATGAACCGCGTATTAATTACGCATTGCAGATAAAGCAGGCGTACAATCGGCCGATGACGCCAAAAAGGGGTCAGTCTCTTCCAGTTATTTGGCTTTGTTTTCTGAAATATAGACATGTGTACGTTACTTGTTAAAATCGTTCCAGAATGAAGAATGAATCTATTTTGATATAATTGGAATCATATCTAATTTTAGAAAGACAAGCGTTGTTATACATTCATACAGTTAATAGGTTTTTCACGATATTTTTGACTGTTCGCTCGAAATTCGTCGTGAAATTGGCGTTTTATCCAAGAGAGAAAAATAAGGAGTTTTCAACATAGATCCCATATGCAGCCACATGGTGGATGTATGAAACTTTGGTAATGTTGAAGGAATGGTGCGGTCGACCGGCCGGTTGCCCGATGGCACGCTCCGGCCATCAGAAGTTTCTTCCATCAGAATTCGCATCTCGGAACGCGCTTTCCAGAAGGTGATTTACCGAGGATCCCGCATAGAATTATACGAACGTAAGTATAGTCTATCTATCACGTATGCTGCAGTCTGTGCTTTATTTTTCGATGTTTTTCGAAAATGGGAAGTTAAACACATTATAGTATTAAACGTTTCTTCACTAATTCTTCTTAGATTTCTAGGCAACAATGACGAGATTACGCAACGATGCGACGCAGAGCTTACAGAAAATAAAAAGATTGATGTTTTCGACATTGTATTTTGATTATTTCATTGAAATGAAGTTCTGTGGAACGTGTACAAGCAGCGAATTAGAACGCTTAAAAATAATCCCTACTCTCGAAGGCTAGAAATTTTCAACCTTTCTTTTCTTTTTGCTTTTTAAAACTAATTCTAGGCTTTTGTGGCTCTTGGTGGGATCTGGTTTCAAATGTAGCGCCACGTGAGCGTGATCAAAGTTCGCGCCAGATTGGTCCGCCGGGCGATCAATACGGTATTTTCCGCGACGTAAGTCGCGTTCTGTCCGCCCATTGGTTAAAACATACGCCGCAATCCCATTATTTATTAAGTTCGCGCGAAAGTGCGATATTCGTCCGGCACCATCTGTCACCGAGCGATCGTGGGACGGCGATTGTGATCGACACTGCGGCGATTTATTACGATTGCATAGAATCGGAGCAAATTGCTCGAACGACCGTCGCGCTTCGAAGTGTCTTTCTACTTTCCCCCTCTTCAGCACTGCTCGTCACATACGTGAAATCAGTTTGTATGCGCCGGGTGTATATAGGGCGACACAAAGAAACCCACACGTCCCTACGTCCCCATACTTGTATATTCTTCAAGGAGTTTGAGGTCACACTTTGCTCAATGAGAATATCATTAGAAATTGGTTCAGCAATTCTTTCTCTGAAATTAAATGCTTTGTTGAAAAATTTTCAAATAAAAGTTTTACAGAAATAGAATCTATTTTTAAAAAACTAAAAATTAAATTCTTCTACACATTCTTATCTTGATATAGATGCAATTTATACTCTAAAAACTCGCCAAAGTTCTTAGGTCTTCAAGGGTGAAACAATTGACGGCAAATGATTGAAATAACCGTCATTCTTCTCGCTGCAGTTTCTTAACAATCGACTCGAAGAAAGCGCGCGTAATTTCTGAGCCACACTGTATACCGCTACGGGCGAGGGGACGGTGGAGCAAAGCTCGGTTCGCGCAACTGCGGTCGCACACAAGTGTGATAAGGCAGCCCTCCCTTGGCCTAGAGGTCTCCCGGCGAGCGATACGTGCAACTACCGAAGGGCCGCTCGCGAGAAACGCGAGCCCTCGCGCCTCGATGTCGACGTGACGATCCCGACAGGAAGTCGATTCGCGACCGGAAATTAGCCCCGTTCGCGTCCCGCCCATCCCGTTCCGCGGTCGTCGCAGGGGAAGGGTCGTGGGAAGCGAGCGGATAGCGTGCGAGGCTAAACGGGAGAAGAGAAGAGAAGAAAGAGGGAGCGAGAGATAACGCGGGAGAAAGAACGAGAGGGAGAACGGGAGAAGCAGTCAGGTGGTGGAAGGCAGAGAGAAAGAGAGAGAGAGAGAGAGAGAGAGAGAGAGAGAGAGAGAGAGAGAGAGGGATAAAGGCGCGAAAAGGGGAGTGGCGGGATAGCTGGGGGTGGGAAAGAGACGGAGAGAGTTCAGGCAGCGGTGGGTACCGAGCGGGAATACTACCCTGCGAGTCGACGTGGCCGCGAGACACCGTCGTCGCGGGAGGGTGTGCGGAGAGGAGAGGAGAGAGAAGAGGAATAAACGCATTCGCGGGTCGCATTCCGGCGTCGCATCGAGGGGAGGGGAGGGGGGGGCAGAGCTGAAAGGGCACTGCCGCGCGCGCGGAAGTGAAACGTTCGTGGGCCGGCGACGGCGACGCGACGGCGACGGGGACGGCGGACGCAGCGCAGGGTCAGCGCAGCGCAACACGCAACGCAGCGCAACGTATCGCAACGGCGGCGGCGTCGCGACGCGACGCGACGCGAGACGGCGGCCGCGAGTGCGCAGGCACCTGGCGCTGTGGCACCTCTCCCTCGCGCTCTCGCCGTGCGTGACAAGTGCCCGACCGTTCTGCTCGCGCAAAGTTCCTCGCGGCTCGACGCGGAGCGCACCAAGAGAGTGCTGTGCCGGGGGGGAGGGTGTACGCGTGGAATCACGAGAGAGGGCGACGGGGAACGGGATGTATGTTTAATCCCGCGACGGCCACGCAGCGGCCGTATCTACGGGGGCGTTCTCGCGTTGGCGACGACGACGACGAGGACGACGACGAGCGCGATGTCAGCGACGGCAACGCGGCCCCGACAACGATAGAGCCCAGCACTCCTAGAGGCGCGACAGGCAACCCTCCCGACCCCTCGTCGCGTTCGTCAGCTGGGCAAACGGTTGTCGTGGGTGTGTAACTGTCGGCTCGGGGACGATCGACTGCGTGGGCGTCGCGGCGGCCGTTAGAGGCGCGTCGAGAAGCGCCATTGTCGTATCGGCTGCCACGTGAATCGCGAGTGGACTTGTTCTCTTCGGGGGGATCGAGCGAGATCGAGGGGGGATCGTACGAGGGATCCGGTGGCCGTCTGTCGAATGCTCGTGCACCACCACTTGTCGAGCATGTCCCACGCAGGCACGGCGGGATCCAGTTAACGAAACGGGCGATACATCCCGCAGATATCCGGTGGTTGGGATGACGCATCGCCTCGTCGCAGTGTCCGGAGGATAACGGAGGAACGGAACGTCCGGCAGAACGTGAAGAAGCTACCAAGCAGCGGCGACAGTGAACGACGGTGTACGACCGCGCCGAGATCGAGCCGCGAAAGTGGAGTCCTATTTATCAGCGGCGGCAACCCAGTGACCCGTTTTCGTTTTCAATCGATGCGGTTCCAAAGAGTTTCGAAGGATCGGAGGGACAGAAGGGCGCAGCCATTATCTAGCAGCGGAGTCCAACCGACACGTCGGTCGCGCACGACACCGCGTGCGAAATCGCCCGTCGACTAGCCGATCCCGCGGGGAGCCGATCTCGCCGAGGCGCGCGATTTGTTCCCGGTGGTAGCGGCGAACGGGCAAGAGCGGGCACGTCCGTGAGATCGAGGATCCGAGGATAGTCGCCTTCGGTGAGATCGCGTATCGTCCGATGGTGCATTCGGGCAGCGCAGCGCGTGAGGCCGGGCTGCAAGAGAGAATGCGAGAGCCTCCTCACAGCCTGTGAACATGATTTGTCATACACATGCGACGGGCGGTAATCGTACGACGAGAGACACCGACGACGACGACGACGACGAGGAGAAGGACGACGAGGACGAGGACGATCCCCGACTCCGCGGCCATGCCTCCACGAGCACGCTACGCGCTCGCATGAGACCAGCCCGACTACTGCCCGATTGCCCTTCCACGCATCAGCAGCAACAGCAACAACAGCAACGGCGACAACAGCAGCAGCAGCAACAGCGAAGGCTGCGGCAGGGAAAAGAGCCCGTCGCGCGCCAGACATCGACCGGCGCAAAATCTAAGGACATCTACCGCCTTCCCTTATCGTTATCCCGTGTAAAGGAGGCCACACCGAAGTCATCGACCACGACCACGGAGGAAGTCCCGCGTCCCGATTGGCGCGACCTGCGAGTGCAACGTACCGCGAGTGCCGAGCCGCCGACGACGACGGTGCAGCCGTCACGACAACAACGACGACGACGACGACGTAGCCCCGGTGCGCTCGCGTTCCCGCGTCGGTGCGGTGCGGTGGTGCGGTCAACGGGTGTCGGATGACTTCCCCAGGACGACAGGCGTGCTTCGTAGTCGTAGAAGGTTATTATACATTGTCCCGATCGTTCGATCCCGCAACGAGAGCCGTCGTGGAAGAGGCGCGTCTAGGGTGCAGCCCCCAGCACGGAGCAACGGTAACGTCCCGTCGACGTCGACGTCGTCGGTGGTGCGCCGGCTTGCCTATCCGCGTCATACCCACGTCGCATACCCCGTGCACGCGCGTACATCGCCACCACCGTGATGGCGGAGCTACCTCAGCCCGACATGTCGCACCTCACCCCCGAGGAGAGGCGCATCATAGAGGGTGTTTTAATGCGCCAAAAGGAGGAGGAGGAACAGGATCATGAGATTATGAGGTAGGCGATCGTGCTCACCATGTACGCGTACTTTTCCAAAATTTTCTCTCAATAATATGGAAATTTTCGCGAGAGATTTAAGTAAAAATTAATTAGTTAACTGAATGGTCTCACATATATAGTACGCTTATTTAAAAAGTAGCGTTAAGAAAAGAAATTAAAGTACATTGTGATAAATAACATTGCATTTCAAAATGTCTGTGATATACAAAATATGTTATATGCGAAAAAGAAAAAAATACAAAAAGGCTTATCGACGAGTCAATTGATAAAACATAATTTTACAATATGATAGAGGCAAAAAAACAACACGCATAATTTTATTCATTTGGTAATATTAAAAAATTTGCATCTAAGAGAAAATGATAGAAAATCAATGAAATAATTATATTGCTTATATAAATATATACGTAAATGGCGATATAATTAATTGATATCACTTTTCCCTATTTATGTCGTTTAGTAAAATGTTAAAAAATTGCACATTCGAATTATTATTATAAACGATACTAAAAACTTTTTTGTTCTCTCCAATGATGGTCAGGTGTTATATCGGATCTTAAAGCACGAATGTATGTTGGGATTTTTTTTTATTGCTGTCGTATAAGCGTGGCTCGCGCGATGGATGGAAACTATCGATGAAGTATTGTTTCACAAGCAGGACGCGCGAGCTTTCACACGGGTATTTAGGATTCTCTATTGCACCGGATATTGCCAGGCTGGTAAAATGCCTGTAATAACATTCACGTACCGTGATGCATGTGGCCGGTATTGTCCATCGCGCTTTCGGTAATTGTGACCATTTTTATTCCGCCTGCCGCAAATAAAACCGTGAAACTGCATAGCGTTGCATGAAATTCCATTGAACGTCCATTGAGAGTGTCGACATTCACTTAAGCAGATATACGTAAACATTTTTGCGATTTCTGGATTTACGTAGGAAATTATTTCTTCATCGCGACTTTAGTGTGTCTTGGATAATTGAACGGAGATTAAAATTAATCAAAAGAAATGTTTATTAAGTTGTCTATTGGTAATTAATTCGGTTATATTAATACATTCAAAATTATGCATTACAAAGAGGATAATAATTTTAATTGTAATAACGGTGTCTATTTTAACGCCATTGCATCAGTGATAACCGTCAAGGTCAAGCCTCGACTAAGTTTAAAAGTTATCTGGATTAGAGGAGTAAAAGATATTAATGATCAGACCCCGGCGCAAAAATGAGATAGCGGCGCGAAAGTGAGATGTCGTTTAGTTGGTTTTTACCGCAATTGGCAGACGGACGAAACGACAACCGATCGATTGGATAAAGGTATTTCTTGACCAATGGGTCTGCTCCGGCTCGTTTCACCTATTTTCCCGGCTCACCTGCTCATTAGTCCTTGACCGCTTTACACCTACATCTTCCATTTATGTATCCACGGCCCCGCACATGCTCCCGATTACCGCGTCGGCTCTCATCTCTTTTGTATCAAGCGGTCAGAAATAAAAATCGCTTATAATTGTGTCTTCGACGTCCGCAAATATTCTCGCCCTTGTGCCGCCTTCGCAACAAGGTTTTGCGTCTCTCGGATGCGCCCCGTGTATCATGCTGGCGACTGCTCGAACATGTCGAATGTAACGTGAACGTACATACGATTGATTGCGATCAGCCTCGCCATGTCGATGATAAAAATAAGGAGCGACCGATCTGTGCTCCGCTTATCAGCTTATCTGGAGGCAACAACAGGACCGATGACGGTGACATGCGTAATTGCGCGAATGGAGATCGGCGTTCTACCTGTGGTGGCTAACAATAACTGTAAACGAAGGAGAGGGGGGAGAGAGAGAGAGAGGGTGTGTGTGAGTGAGTGAGTGAGAGAGGGAGGGGGAGGAAACCGGGCGTTGCGCAGTGAACAGGTTTTATTGATAGGTCGTCGCGACTGAGCGAAAAACGGGAACGTGAGAACGAAGGGAAAGAGTAATGAGGAAAGCGTGCTGTGCCATACCGATGCGCACGAGATCATGTAATGTAGACGACAAGTACGTGTAGGGACGCATGTAAAATGCAAGGCGACGAGCCTTGACGTGGCGTAGTAACGAGCTGCTGCAGCTGCATAGGGTATGCATAGGTGTATGCGACCATAGCTCGTGGACGGGGTGTGAAAGCGCCTGGATTGGCACGGTAAATTCTTGGAGGGTGAAATATATACGCATCCTACAGACAGGTAGCGTCCGTCGGTGGGAAGGGAAAGGGAGAGGGTGAGGGTAAAGGAGTGCAAGTACCGTTGAATAACAAGACGATCGGGTCTTAACGCGAGAAAATTAAGCGATTGTGCCGTTGCGTTGACTTGCTCAGCGTCTCCAATTTTAGAAAAACTATATGTAAATAAATTTTTTTTTTTTTAGAAAAAGATAAATTACCCTAGAAACGCAAGGTCCCCGTGAAAAATGAATGTGCAGGGAGTCGGAAGTTGCCCCTTTCGTTCCGTTATACGGTCTTTATATTATCGCACATTAACGTTTCATTGGTTTTCGTTTTATTTCATAAACGCTCGCGAGATGTGCGCGATATTAGTACGCCTCTAAGGACATTACATGATATTTTTTCTTTGAATGCTTTCATATTGGCAGATCATTTTATGGATTATATTAAAATAACATTGTCGTGGTTGTTATATTAATGCATCAAAATATGTAAATAATAAAGATATAAAAGATATACGTCACATTTCATAACGCCAATAGTTTCTTTGGCAATTTAAATTGAAAATAGGAATCTGTTCAGGAATTAGATTAATAAGAAAGCTTGATTTTTGCAACTTAAGAAAAATTTAATCAACAAATTATTATTTTATATATATTTTTTGTTTTATTAATATTATTTATTAATATTATTTTATTAATATTATTTTTTATTTTATTAATATTAATACTTGGAGTCTATTTAGATCTAGGGCAGCAATAGGCTGAAAAACTCAATTTCAAAACATGTTAGAAACATGAGAAAATTATATACAACTATAGGGGATATATCTGTGATACTTCATCTGTGCAAGCTTCTTTTTAATCCTTTCATGTCGATGGGAGAGCAGTTTCTTGCGTGTCGCGACCTTTCCACGATCGCTCGTAACGCAGAAGTGGGAAAGTCTTGTGCGACTCTTTGTCGAGTGTGATCACCGTTGCGTGCGCGAGTCACTCGATTACCGGTAAAGTAATTAGAGAAATATAGGTATATAGATACGGTGCAACTACTACCCTTTCCCCTCCTCGTAACACAACGCGCCGGCTTTTGTTCTATCGACAAACTCGGGATTTGGGTTACGGTGTCAAGATGCGTGACGCGGCTGTCTCCTTTATTTGACAATCGGTCAAGGGTAAGAAGATTCAGTTTATATATCTTCCTCACTGCAGGACTGACACTCGCAGGTTTACCGGTCGCAGAATCCCATTGTTGTTTCAGTCAATTTTTTTTGCGTGTCCGCGGTACGTTTCTGTTACCGGGGTGGAGTCGGCACGTCGCAGTGCCAACAACCCCCGGTCGAAGCTCGGCACTCTGATTCGCCGTTGCGTACGTGATCCAAGATAAAAATTTTAAAAATTACCGCAATGTGCCGTCGACTGCTCACTTATTTCTAGTTGCAACTATAATGATAATCGGACGAGTGTTTTTCATATAGATCATATACATTGCGAATAGCTTGTACACGTATGTTTGAAGATTTTATGGCAAGTCGTTTTATCCAATCTAGCTGATTGCAGGATCTTTGCCTTCTTTGAACATAATTTTTATCTTGAATATGTAAATGTTCGACGGAAAAATATATTATTGGACGCGCGCAAATTAGATTATCAAGCATCGCGTGAATAAATATGTGAATTTTAACGGCTGTATTTTATGGCATAAAAGTCGATAATTAGAGAAGCTTTATCTCTCTGTCTTTCTCTTTGAAAATGAAATGAATGCATAAATGGGGGAAAAGATCG
This sequence comes from Tetramorium simillimum, assembly GCA_011636635.1. Taxonomy (NCBI): domain Eukaryota; kingdom Metazoa; phylum Arthropoda; class Insecta; order Hymenoptera; family Formicidae; genus Tetramorium; species Tetramorium simillimum. Next base: position 3,348 of record VBVQ01004787.1, on the reverse strand, counting down.
GACTGATTCTCTAATGAATAGAGCGCGGGTCCTGTTTATTCGACTGCGGTCCGCGATATATTTAAAATATACTGATGTCGCGTCCATTGTACAGGCGATGTTTATTTCATCTCTTCAGGGTTCATTAATTTCACTTGCATTTTGCGAGAGCTCTTCGTGTAATTAGTCGACGGAAGTACATAAAGAACAAAAGATGCGATTACGGTCGGACAGGTACGAAATAAATGTGACCTTAAATATAGCTTCGTGTTTTTCAACGGGCGATTGCGCTGCAATAACTGTCAACTAGAGAGCTTATAAATTTCGTTTTTTTTTTCCACGACAACGTGACGCGCGTTGCGTTCGAACGGAAAGTTGATAAATAAATACTCTTTTATGCGATTAAAAGCCGGTTGCAACAACAGTCTAAATTTGATGAATGACGCTAATTTAATAAGTGCTTTTATTTGCTTCTCCTCGAACTTATTTTAATCGATATTATGATAAATTTAAAAAAAAGAAAAATTGAACGAAAATTAATATTACGGTCTCGTGGTATTAAAAAAATTGTTAAAAATAGCTTATCTAAATTCTAGTATTTTTTTTTCTCGATTAATTTATGATAATAAAAGAATTTGTTTAATTCAGATTAATTAACGTGGATACGATAATATTTGATCTAAATTCTATAGTAAACAGTAACGATGTCAACACGATATCGACGTCAAGTCGTGTAACGACGTACTTTGACAGAGTCACTGGCTTAATTTCGAGCGCGCAGGACACACGGTCCTAAATTAGCTTAATGGATGCGAGTAGAAATACGGGAATAGAATCGGTGACGAAGACGACAGGAATGACGTCGGCATTGTCAAGGAGAGATTGCTACCGCTCGGTCGGAGACGCTTCCAAGACGCGATTTACGGAGTGGAAATAAATCTAGGAGCGATCCGTTATCTTGAGGTTTGGTAAAACGTGTCGGAGTCCGCAAATGGTAGAATTAGGATTGACAAATTCGGCTGCTGTCCTCTCAGAATGTAGTCCATATCAGAAATAGCCGGTAATTTTCTTAGCTCTACTGGTACAAATTCAGTTAGACATTAAATACGACGGTAGTATTTTCCATCGTTTATCCCGTAGACACTGATTATAATCATCATTCTTCTTATACAAGATCGTCAGAGGTAATTCTACACGGAAACTAAGAAATTGTAAACCTTGGACTGTTAAACCGTTGGGTTATTAATTAAACATTAAATCTGTTTGAGAATCAAAGTAACAGAAATGGGATTCTTTTTATTTAATTTTTTTTTCTTAAAATTATAGACTCTTCCAGACTTAATTATACTAAACGTCATAAAGTAATAAAAATTATCAATTTCAAATTTTTAACAACTGACATATCGCCATTCGAGTCTGAAAAAAATGGAATTGAAATGTGCAAACGAAACGTGATTATAAGTGATACATTCAATTCTCAGCTCTTTCAAGTTTCGCTTTTTCTTAATGGTTGATTATCGATTTGTAGACGAAAGCAAGATGAGGTGCAGGTCCTGGAGGAAACGATACGGATGCGTTCGGAGAAACACAAAAAGGCCGGGGTTGAGCTGAACGCCACGTGTCACATATGCCTGAAAACCAAGTTTGCCGACGGCGTCGGCCACATCTGCAACTACTGCGACATCCGATGCTGCGCACGCTGCGGCGGAAAGGTCACTTTACGGTCAAGCAAGGTAAGAGGGCACGGGAAAAAGAGTTACGCGAATAAACGGCCGGAAGAATCGTGAGGCCAGATTGATCGAGTTGTTGCGGGTATCTGTCCTGACGTGCCACTTTTCTTTCCGCGTATTACATTGCCGCACTCGGCATACCGTGGAGAAACCTTTCGAAGGCCTCGGCGTAAAAAGATCACACGGAAAATAAAAATAGAAAGATATCCATCGGCGTGTGATGCCCGGCGATCAAGTTGATATTAACGCGTCTGATGTAAATAATGTACCCTTGTCACAGGCGATACTTCTCGAGATACAGGACATATATAATAGGGATATACATCATTTTAACAAAATAACTAAAAAGGGAAAAAGAGAAACACGTAGACCGAAAAATGTTATTTTACGATGCAAACGAGTGTCGCTCGAGACAACATCTGAAGTGTGGAAAATAAACTCATTAGGCCCGCACTATTTTTAGAGCAATTTTTTCATGAATATACCTATAAATATAGAGATAAAAAAATATGGTCGTATTGATTTTATCTCGAATTTAGGCACATTTTTTTTTAATTTGTACTTTTTTTCTTAGCAAATAAGCAGATGAATAAGTGACAAACTCAGCGTGGGATTATCAAATTCGTATGAATTTTATGATACGGGCAATTTATTGATCGGTATTTTCATGAAGAGCACAATTTAAGATTACAATACAAGATTAAATGTGCTAACTGTACGGACATCTTTTTGCATTCAGAAAAATTTGACAATGCAACGTTCTGTTCCATAAATTAGCTTCGCCGTCGAAACCTTTTTGGTGAAATTTCTCTCTTCCGTACTTCTCTCGCAAGACCTCGACGGCATGAATGTGAAAGGCAAAGCCCTTCGTTCTCCCCGGTTAGACAGAAATTTCGCAATTGCCTCATTACGCGCGTATGTGTTCTGCGATGGCGGAGATAATGTAAGGAGATAACGTATGATTTGACGGGGAGGGTGAGGGGGAGGAGGAAAATTTAGCTCGGACAGCGTTATCGAATCGCGGCGAAACGAGAGGGGAACGGACGTTGAACGGAACAGTAATATGGGAGACCGCAAACGGTCGGTGTGCTGGAAACAATTAAGAGCAGTCGCATTGTAAAAGATAATAATCGGTGAGTATCGTCTGGGGGACACTTGAATACCGGGGATTGTGGAATACGTCAAAACAATTGACCTTATAGCGTCATCATCCCCCCCCCCCACGCTGGTCCGTCAATTAACCCTTTATCGCGTATGAATACGGTATCCGTGGGCGTAATACCGTCATTAAATAGCCGCCACGCGGATACTGTCTCTCTCTCCATTTACGTCGCGGGAGTGTCGTTTTCCGCTCGCTTCTACCGGCGCAATTTCGATTTTTCAGTTTTTCATCCGCAGAGATGAAAGATTAACGTCCGGCGTGGCGGGCCGGGGACTGCATGTACATGCAGTTCGGCGCGCCGCGGCTGAACGCCGGCGGGCACGCTTTTAAAACTTGGCTATTAACCGCGCCATCGCCTTCCCCGGGATTCGTACAGATTTTCGCAAACAGAAACGAGCGCCCGTCGAATTTGCACCGTACACTGTTCTAACGCGATTATCTACTTGCGCAAATATTATTCCTGTCTCTTATACACAT
>VBVQ01004786.1:0-13732 GCA_011636635.1 Tetramorium simillimum | reverse complement strand
AAGTTATAAAGTATTGAGTTCTATTATAATAACCAGAATATTTGATCAATCCTACGAAATTTTTTTATTTCGTCTGTTTTTAACCAGAATTATTTTTCAGTGCATTACTAAATGGATCTTATAAATTTATCTAGAATTTTTTTTTCAATGTACGATAAATTTAGAACAAATGGAAAATTATTTCCCTGATAATTATGCGTCCTCCAGGTATCACTGATGGATCTTCACCAGAACATGAGCATCAATTCCTGGTGGTGGGAGGAAAGGCTGATCAACGGATGCGTGTACCATGTGCTGCGGCAGTACACGCTGTTATGGTGTCTACGAATCGAGGAGAAGCCACGCGTGATAACGATCTTCGATAGCGCGCCTCGGGAACGGGAGCTCGGCGCGACTGTGTTAAACGGCCAATGAAGCCTGATGCCCGGCCTTAACACGCTGCGTTAACTCTTTCTATAAATGTAACTCGCCCTGGCGTCGTGGATTTCGCGGAATTACGATTCTCCACGTTATCTAATTTAGAAGATAACGTCGGAATCCGACGTGTCTTAAATCGCTTTCCGCGCGGATTCCGCGTGATATGTGTGCGCGGGAGCCCGTAAAGTGTCATTAAAGAATTATAATACATCGCCGATTCGACGTTCTTACGAGTCATGCGATCGCAACTAAATGGATCTTATAAATTTATCTAGAATTCATTTTTTCAGTGCACGATAAATTTAGAACGTCGGGCAAATGGAAAATTATTTCCCTGATAATTATCCGTCCTCCGGGTATCACTGATGGATCTTCACCAGAACACGAGCGTCAATCCCTGGTGGTGGGAGGAAAGGCTGATCAACGGATGCGTGTACCGGGTGCTGCGGCAGTACACGCTGTTACGGTGTCTACGAATCGAGGAGAAGCCACGCGTGAAAACGATCTTCGATAGCGCGCCTCGGGAACGGGAGCACGGCGCGACTGTGTTAAACGGCCAATGAAGCCTGATGCCCGGCCTTAACACGCTGCGTTAACTCTTTCTATAAATGTAACTCGCCCTGACGTCATGGATTTCGCGGAATTACGATTCACGTTTTCTGATTTGAAAGATAACGTCGGATTCCGACGTTTCTTAAATCGCTTTCCGCGCGGATTTCGTGTGATATGTGTGCGCGGGAGCCCGTAAAGTATCATTAAAGAATTATAATATCGCCGATTCGACGTTCTTACGAGTAATGCGATCGCGACGACTGGACTAGGGGGACCTGACAGCTGGTATTCCAATGAAACTGCGTGATATCAAAAGCTGAACTTGTCTTAAATTAAGAGATTTTACGGCCATTTCGTTTTCTCAAGTGACGCTCCATCGAATAACTTTGAATCTATTTTATGTCTACTGGCTAGGCTGCTTTTTCTTAATTTGCTGCAAAGAACGTGCCTGTTTCAAGACGTCTTGACGTTTGAATTTTTTTAATATTATCTAAATCCTATATTTACAATTACATTTTATAATAAAACATTATATATATGTCGTAGGTTTGTCGTCCTCTTAAAAGTTACAATTCCATTCAATGTTTTATTCATTGTACACAAGGAAACAGAAATAGTCTCTCTCCGTGGCAGATGCGTGTATCTGACAAGCACTCTGCAATTCTTTTTCGTAATTTTTCCCTCTACCGACGCGCTAGCGTTCTTTTTCGTTCAACAATCGACCAAAGGAAGCAAAATAAAGGAGCACAAAGAGGAGCAGAAGGGCAACGGTAAATATTTCGCCGTCTTCAGGTAGAACTTATCGGTTATAAAATGGCACTTCGGGCACTCGAGAGAGAACGTCGTGTCGACCGTGTCGCGATGCAACGGGCACTCGTGGCCGAGGAACAAATCTTATCGACCTGTGACATGGGGCAGAAGGTGCGCGCACTATCGGACCACTTTCGGAAAAGCAAACAGCAGTACCGGGGTAGCCGAGCAGGGAGAGATCGTGCCCGCTCGTGAATGAAAGAGGGAGAGGGAGAGAGAGAGAGAGAGAGAGAGAGAGAGAGAAATAAAATACGAAGAAAAGAGGAGGGAGTAAGACGGCCGAAGGGCCGGACGAGCGACGAAGAAATAAGGAAGCACCTTTCGGTTCCCACGAGATTTTGTGGCTCGTGGTCGAGCCCGAGGGAGCCGATAGAGCAGAATCAATTTTACGGACGGCCGGCTATCGATACTACGCCGATTGGCATCGATCCCATCGAAAGAGAGAGAGAAATTGAGGCGCTTCTTCTGTCCTCCCAGACACGACGTGACGTAAAATTACCCAGCCTTCCAATCTGGACGTCCTCCCGGAACGTTCCGGCGCTTCCGTCCTCGTCAAACGAGAAGCGGTTTAGAAGCCTCCTTGCCTCTTTCAATTTGCAGGAACCTGCTAGCGACCGTCGCTACGTTGACGGCAAAACAAGGCGACCACCGGCGCTACTTCCGTCGAGCTACTGCCGTGCTTCCCTTAACCCCGGATGATGACTACCTGCCGAGCTTATTCCTTATGAAAGCTCGCGCCGCTCCGTCGGAGACCCGCACGTATGACAGAGCCAATTTTCCCAGAATCGAGAAGCAGGCTGTTAAGTTTTCGCCGAGGTAATCAATGCTGGCGAACGGATACGGCTGTCGCGTTCTCGTCCGTCGGAAGATCGAGCTTCATATATAAATACCGTCACATTTTTATTTCAAGAAACGGTTGTCTTGCGTTGTCTCGCAAGCTCCGTGACCGTTCTCGCGTAGAAGTTTGACAGAAATATGCGCATAGATAATATATGTGTATACTGGAAAATAGGCAGAATGAATTTACCGGTTTCAATTTTTTCAAAACTGACTCGGACGAATGGCCTTTCTCTCCTAACGATTTCAATCCGAGAGACTTTGTGATTTAATCGCCTACGACGAGAGGTTGCGAGGTGTAACGGGATTGTCGAAAATCTCGCGATAATAATAGGCTGAATATAATTTATTGACCGTAACCGTTCGGCATAACGATTATAATCGCAATTAACTCGGGAGGCAAAAACGTCGAAGACCCAGGCGGAATCGTGCGTTTAGCAATAGTGCAAGATAAAAACGGGCGATAAAAGATGAAGAGACGAGTCGTAGAACTATGTGCCAATGGATGACATTTGTATATTGTGGGATTAAACATAATCAATTTTTCAAATTAATAATAATAAGAAGCTTTATACGGTCGATGCTGAATCTCTTTTGCATAATAATTTCTTTGAGTACATTTTTCTTTTGCTCAGTGAATTTTAGTCCAAATTAAATTTGGAAATCAATTTTAATAATTACGATACTAATACGTATCATTAAAAACTGTATAGGGGAGTGTGTGTAGCAAAAAAATAGTTTTTAATGATACATATGTATTAGTATCGTAATTAAAATTAATTTCCAAATTTAATTTAGGATAGTACCATTGTAGCTTAAGACTGCGTTTTAAAGATCGAAAAACCCATTCGGTACGTAGTTGACTGAGCAAAAGAAAAATATACTGGAAGAAATTATTATGCAAAAAAGACCCAACATCGACCGCATAAGACTTCTTATTATTAATTTGATTTATTCAGGTAACGGTCAAATATAATCATTTTTGTTCGGAGCCGATAATATTCGTAAATCACAATGTAAAATAACAATTCATATCTTGGAAATAGCATTTCGCGCTAACGCAACTTTAAATTGTCAAAGAATATGTTAAATCTCAATTATTATAAATCAAACAACAGGATTGCATTCACAGAGTGGAACGCTCAAGAAACTGTGCAAACACAAAACAGATATCGTTTACCAAACGATTCGGATGATTTACGGCGACGTTAAAGCCGAGGCAGCGTGGCGAGGCGGTCGCGTGATTCGCTTTTGCCATGGCAATAGGCGTCTAAGAGAAGATAATTATCTCGGATCCTTCGTGCCGCCGTGAAACATTATTAAATCAGGTAATCAGTTTTTCGAGAACCAAAGCGACTACGCGCGCGAGAAATAAGCCAGAAACGCGAGCCAGTCCGCGATTTGCCAGGCAGCCAGTAAGGCGCCGTTTTCAACGAGCGACTAACGACAGCCACTTTACGACACCCACGCTCGGCGCTCGCCGCTCGAACGGTTATTAATTACGCGGCACCGAGTTTTCGTGTTCAGCCTCAACCCTCCCGCCTTTCTCGCCGTGTTTTCCTCACGCGCGCGCCCCGACGACTCTTTGAAGCCGGCTTCGATCGCTCTCCCGCGCAACGATACCTCGCACGATCCGGCGCATTCTTCTTCGCCTTTACGTTCGTACCCCAATGGCCTTTCAACGTCGCCTTTCTTTATTCATATCATTTATCAGCCACCTCCTATCCAACACGAAACTGTTTTGCTCATCGAATTGGAATTTCTCTTTCGACACGTTCGGTGAAACTAAAATCTGATTTATATGTCTGTCCCAGTGTTAACGTCGCTAAATAACACAGAAAAATAATAATTTTTGATATACGTGGAATCCTCTAAATCTTTAAGCATTTTACTCTTATATTGACTTCAAAAGGATTCCTCTGAAATCAAGAGAAAAATAGTAACAAAAGTATTTAAGAGTATAATGGTAGAGTATTTAAGAGAGGAAAAAGTATTTTTCACTTTATTGAAAGAGGAAAATGTTTGCTGTAAAACAGTAACCTTAGAATCACTAATTAAGTTAATTATAATTTAGCTGAAGTCACTCCTAAATAAAGATTATAGGAAAAATCACTTTGAACGTAAAATACTTTTTTTTAGGTGAACATCAGAATTTTCAGAAGTTAAGAAGACGTTAAGCCTGTATCAAACTACGCATTGAAGATTGAGGATTGCGAACTGTAAAATTGTAATCTTCACAATCTTCGCAATTTTCAATCTCCAACAGTCTGATACAGACTTTAAACCCCTCGAGAAAAACTAGCATCCAGAATCTATAATCTATTTCTGATGCGTTTAAGCGGCGTCGCGAGCTGGAACCTCCAAGGAAATCTTCAAGGCGTTTCTTGAAATATCATTACTTGTCAAATGCGAATACAGGTTTTCCTTGTTTCCAGATTTCTTCTGCGCGCACAGAAGGAGACAGACACTGACAGACACGCGGTGGTTTCTCAGCCGTTCGTCCGCGATGAACGGCATTCTTTTTTTTTTACATATCGTAACGACTCTCCTCTCGTCGCCTTTGACGCTTTCTTTGTCGCGGGCTATCAACGGGGGGACTTGCGAGAGAGGCCTCCTTGAAACTTTCTCATTCGTCAAATTAGAATTCGCCTTTTTGCCGACGCGACGGTGGCGGACTCCCCGGGGGCTCGCCAACGACGACGCCTCGTCGAGACAATGGATCAAAGGATCACACCATCATCGGCTGTACTGTATTTCCCGTGGACCCTGAATGCCGCGCGAGGCAATCCGATGAAAATGGATCGAGTGACGGGGCGACGTCGGTATCGAGCGTGCAGCGCGGGGAAGGGCGCGAACGGGAGCCGCGTTTCTCTCGCTTTCCTCCATTTCTGCGCGAGAAAATTAGAATGTCGCGTCTACCTGTTGCGGAGAATGAGACGGAAGAAAACGCGAACGAGGGAGAGGAAAAAAAAGGCAGGCCGCGGCGCCAGCTCTATCTGCTCTCATGTTGCGCGCGGGCGGGGACGGGGAGGGACTGCACAGCTAACGCGAGCCAATATCCCGAATAAATCCATCTTAAATCAATCTTAATAAGAATAAAATGAGAAAGGAGAGCGAGGCGAGAGAGCCAACGAGTTCTCCTTCCCGGGCGCTTCATCGACAGCCAATAAAGCCAGCCTGGAAAAAACAGAGGCTGATCGAACTTTAATCAAAGTCTTCCACTTCGTCATTCAGCGTTATATAACTCGACCCCGGGCCGACCTAGAATAAAGCAAGGCGGGGTATCGCGGCTGATCCGTTCGTTTCGCTCGTTTTCACGACTCGAAGTTACGACACCGCGACCGGGAAACGGTTCGCTCCGAGGCACGTGGATGCAGTCGAGAAATCAATTTCGGAATCCATCATGAAAGTTACCTCCGGCGCGACGGAAAACGCTCCTCTCGCTCTTTCGAGACGGCGCGGCGAGGAGGCAGGGGGAAGGAGACGGGAGCGGGGAAGGGAGAAAGGGACGGACGGAAGCCACGAGGAGTACAAAGTGACTAGTCGGACTCTTTTATAAGGCGACTCAATTAGGATTAGCCCTCCGCCGACTCGGAGCCTTTCGGTCTTTGCGCGCTGATCTTCGACTCGTCTCATCGGCTTAGGATTTACCTAAGGATCTTATTGGCATCGAGGCCGAACGATCGATACGCCCACCGTTCACGAAGCCGCGCGCGCGCGCACTCACGAAGTCACGAAATCGTGATCCCGCCCGTGGAGAATGGAAACGCACGACCACCTAAGCGTACGGAAACGTACGGGCGGGAGGAAGCCGAAGGAAATGGTTTTTCCACCCGGTGACGTAATAGAGGCGCCCTTTCAATGGTTATCGAGCAACGCCTCCGTAGACCCGGACGCCGTGGAAAATCGCCGGTTAATTGAACGAATTTCAATGCTACTCGCCGGAGGTACGTTTACCTTTCTAATTGGAGACCGTGATTGGCGCCACTAAGGGCAGCACGCCGCTCGTTACAGGGAACGTCCATCACGTGGTGGATATCGCAGAAATTCATTTCTGCATAATCAAGTTTCGTATCTAGACATTTTGCTCAAGCCTCGCGATTCCATTTGCGGAATCGAATCGGAAGCGCGCGGCCTCGATCGCAAATCGAATCAAAACGAGACCAAAGTTCTTTATCGTGTCACCGTGCCGTGGTTTCATCCGCGAAGCGTACAGTTCGTAGTTTACACAATGTATCGGACTCTCTCTCTCTCTCGCTTTTTGTCTTTTGATACCGTGCATCGGCAGGTGGAAACCTCGTTTCTCTTTCCAGCATTACTTCCGCCCGGTCCTTCCAGCTCTCTCTCTCTCTCTCTCTTTCCCTCTCCACCCTTGTTCCTTCTGCCTGGAGAGAATAATAAGTTTCCGGCGATGTGACCCGTGAAAATCGAATACGCTTGCACCGGTTGCAGCGACAGCTCGGTCGACAAGGCGGCTCCGCGTCCGGTCGACTCGGTTATGGAAATCCCTTCGGCGCTGGCTCATCACTACCGCCGTTTCTCCGTGATGTTTCCCAGCGAGTTCACTTCTCGCCCCGATCTCTGTTCAAAGCCGATAGTGAAATCTCGTTATTTCATACCTTGCCCGCGATAACGAGAAAAATTGCGTCTGGTTATACGCCGCGCGGCGCGCGACGCGACGCGACTCGACTCGGTATCGGAATTCGCGGGGCAATATTTCAAGCGCTTTATTGCCGCTGCTAGTCCGCGTGACGTTATTAAACCAATGATATATCCGCGGAAGTATTTTAAGCATCACTTACGGGGAGGCGTTTAAACGGGCGCGGGATATCGGAATACCGAAAGACACGTTTCTCCCGCCTGCTCTATAAGCAATTATACACTCGGGGAAATTTAAGTGTCGGGCGGTAAAAAATAAACTACATTTCTGCGTCCTGTTGTAATTAAACATCGCTCGACACGTACATGTAATCCACTTAGGTACGAATATTAAATCGCGAAAGAAGCAGGTCCCGGAGATCGGATTGCTATTATGCGATACACGTAATTGCATTAAAATATCGCTTTACGTTAATCCGGCCGGCATTAATCTTTACTTTCCAGTTTTTAACTTGCTTCTCTCTCGCTCTCCCTCGAGGGGGTTATGCCTACGTCATTCGCCCCGCGAAGTTCGCAAGGACTGCGAAACTTTTCCCATAAATTTGCGTGTTTCCTTTCATTTCCAGACTTGGTACATCGATCATCATAGTAATTTCTCCATTGCTCCTGCATCTTTTACGCTGACGATTGCCGAATTCCTTCCAACTGGAGTAAGTTCTAACGAACCTACTTAATTAATAGGCAAATTCCGACAAATTTATCTAATTAAGGACTGGTCATTTTTTTAATGTTGCGACTATACATTGCATAATGTTGAATCTATACATTGCTTAACTTTGGATAGCATTTCTAATGATTTAAATTTTTTAAGTATTTTTATATTAAAATGTATAAGATATATACACGGAAAGATTTTTTTAGATTTAATTAAAAACAAAGAAATATTTCTTTGGATAAACTATTTATTTGAAGAAACAAATACGATTATTTAATTTGTCAACATATGTCATTCATAAATATTATACAACGAAATAATACTTCTTTTCTGGTCAATAAAAATAATATTTCATATAAGTAATATATAATGTTGTTTGAATGAAACAAACAAATGGAGAAAAAATGCTCTTCGAAAAATCAAATAATCGTACTTGTTTCTTCGAATAAATAATTTTGTTCGCCTATTCCAAACAAATCGTTCTCTCTGTGTATGTACAAATGTACAAAACGTTATTAAATCAAGAACCTAATTTCATTCCATTTTCATCTTTTTTGAAATTTTATTTTGTTTGACCCGCAATTCGTCCGACTCGCGATGAGGTTCACATAAATATTGAACGACCCCATTAAGTCACTCGTAAAGGAAAAGAAAAACCCCGGGATCCCCGATCAGACACAAGAAGTTTACGTAACATTACATAGGAACTTGTTGCGAGGGGTGACGAAGTTCGGCGGCTCGGGAAGGACGGCCGGAGGTGCCGAAGGGCATGCTCGCGAGGGCACCGACTTGAATAAACCGCCTCATTGTTTGCCCGAGGCTCGATTACGGGTTAATAACGTTACCGTGACCCTCCGTCTCGCACGGCGTATACACCCCGGCGCGGTTTTGAGGAAGACCGCATTGCTCGCCGTGGTAGCACAGCCGGCGCATAAAGGAGTCGATCGGGCCGATCCAATTACCGACTAGCTGTTTCTTGGTTCGTGGCTCGTTAACGGGAAGAAGATGCCCGGTGGAGCTTAAGGAGTTCGTAGGACTTCCCCGGTATCTCTTCGGGGAACGTCCCGGCGGCCGCGACTGTCCGCGGCTTGGGTTACCCCCGCAAAAATTGCACGCAAAAAAAAACCCAGGCGCGATCGCCCGCGTGGGTCTTCCTGCGAGCTCCTCCGGGGGAATCGCGAGCTGTCGGCTAAGATTTCTCTAAGCCGGCAAACCACGATCCGCCCTCGCCGAGAGACTCTTTTCGGCGACGTGATCGTACGAAATGGGATTATCCGTTGCTATCCTTTGCACCGTTAATAATATGTGGATATTGCAGTGGAAAATCCGAAAGCAAAGTTGCCGGTAATGCTAGGAGCTGAGAAAAAGCGATTGTCGAGAGAAATTGAAGATTAAATATTTAGAGTTCACTTTAAAAAATGTGTAACTCATTGCGTTCTACACTGAAAAAAAAATTCCAGGTAAACTTATAAGATGCATTTAGTAACGCAGTTTTTAAAATATTTGATTAGTATTGCTAAATACAATAATAACAACAAAAATTTGACAATAATTATGAACATTTCATTTTTATAACATAACATTATTTTGTCATAATGACCTATATGTTTAGTTGAAACTATTTCACCAAGGTTTTTGGTAACTTTTATCAAGACTGGATTATTATAACCAATTATAATCAATCTTTTTTTCAGTGTATACAGAAAAAAAATTCTAGGTAAACTTATGAGATGCATTTAGTAATGCAATTTTTGAAATATTTAGTTAGTATTACTAAATATAATAATAACAAAACATTTGATAACAATTATGAACATTTTATTTTTATAACATTGTTTTGTCATAATGACTTAAACGTTCAGTTGAAACTATTTCACCAAAGTTGTTGGTAACTTTTAACAAGACTGGATTATTATAACCAATTTTTTTTCCAATGTAGAATATATTGCGGTGAATAATAATTTCTGAATAATAAATTTACTAGAGACAGTTCATTTAATTTAGACAGTTAATTTTGCGAGAGCTAAAAGCCTCTTATCGAGAAAGGATGCGAATTAAATCATTCCATCATTAGACCCAATTTAATTATTTAAAGATGTCACGCTTTCGTATCTTAAAAGATGCGTTATTCTGGTTAAAATTAACGACTATGGGTACAGGAACAAATTAATGGCCGATTGGATAAGAGCAGTCGTATATAATACCGCTTCGGATCTAATTATGCCGCGCGGAGGGACATATCAAGTATCGCGCGCAATTTACCAGCTCCGTGCATCGGATGGCAATTAAACGGTCGTAAGAGAAACCGGTGCACATAAAATCTGAGAAAATTACCAAAGTGGGGGGGAGGAGGAAGGGAAGCGAAGTTTATTCTAGCTCGGCGACTCGGTCGCCAAGGAGATCCGCCGTAGCCTCGACCTTGGTCCGAGGTCCGCGGGGAAAAAAAAATTACGGCGGATTGTAAAGGGAATTTAACGATTCCCGTCTGGCCGGCACGCCCTCGCATCGCCGAAAACAACGAAAGCTCGCACTCGATAATTTGTGGCTCGCGAGCCACCGGCGTGGAACCCGGCCTCGCTGTAATTACCAAGGTAAATAATGCTCTCCCGGCGTCCAATGGCGTAACTCCGCTCGCGAATAAATCCGACTCTATATACGTGCGCGGGATGCGGAATGCCGCCTGCTGCCTCCGCGGCGCGTCCGCCGAATGAGGAAACGAAGAGATCGTTACGATAATCACGGATTCGTTTTTTGCTACGGAGATTTGTTCCGCCGGCGGAGGAGATTACATTTCTGGTCGCGTTCCCTAATAAGCTACGGTAAAGTATCGGCTAATATATTTTATACGAGCGCCGAGAGCGCGAGAGCGGTTTTCTCCGAGCCCCGGTATTCCAGCGTCATCGCGATATCTTCGACAATAGACGTCGTACTTGATCTGCTTCAATCTGCCACGAAATTATTAAAGTCGGCCACGTAAACTAACGAGCGTAATCCCGTTTTAAGCGAGCAGAAATTTCCATTTGCCTTTCACCGTCGTTCTTTTTTTGTGCGATGTATCTTGTAATTTTATCTACTAATAATACTCCGATCAACTACTTATTATTGTTACTTTTATAAATGTAGTAATTTTCTCAAAGGCTTTTCAGTTAGATTTACAAGAAAAGCGCACAAGATCACAAATCTACTAAACGCACGTTATCAATTTATTTATTTTTACAAAAACGTACTACACAATAATCTTTACAATTCTTCTCATATTAAATTATCATACATTGAAAAAAAAATATAGTTACTTTTGGCCTCAACCACAATTTTATAATATTTCTAACGATAATTATGATTAACAATGATGCATATAGTTAAATTTATCATATTTTTCTCTCAGTATAGACATTAATTGTGGTTTACATGCGCGACTTTAACTACTACTTCTAAATGAGAGCTTATAATTATTTTAATAATTTAATAAATATTAAATATTTAGATTACACTGAGAGAAAAATATAGTTACTTTTGGCCTCAACCACAATTTTATATTTCTAACGACAATTATGGTTAACATAATGATGCATATAGTTAAGTTAATCATATTTATTGTTAGAAATATTATAAAATCATGGTTGAGGCCAAAAGTAACTATATTTTTCTCTCACAATCAGTGTAGTTACTTTTAGATCCAACCATAATTTTATAATATTTCTAACGATAATTATGGTTAACAATGACGCATATAGTTAAGTTAATCATTTTCATTGTTAGAAATATTATAAAATTGTGGTTGAAGCCAAAAGTAACTACATTTTTCTCTCAGTATATTCAGAAAAGAAACTATTACTTTATAAGCTTGCCAACTTTAGAAGAGATGCGTACGTTCTGCACACAGTACCGATTCAGTCCAACTCATTTATCAAACTTCCTCTGCAAGTTCTCAATTAAAATACCGAGCTGCACTGAAGATACCGGAGGGATTAAGATTACATTTATTGTCACGACGCGCGGTGCTCCTCGCGTCGGAATTGTTTTGGCAGCTGGCCAATGCGGCGCGAGGTGCCTCAAAACGCTTCGGTGAAATGAGAAAATAATCGAGTCCACTTGAAATAAAGAACAAGTTGAATAAACTGCGGTGGAAAAGGCTGTGAGCGAAGGTGCTGCAGGCGACGACGGATCGCCCGTCTACTTTGCCGACGTCGATGATTCTCGAAGCAGGAAGAAACGCGAATTCCCTCATTCTCCGTTCTTCTTGTCCCCTCGCGCGCTTATTTTTCTTCTCTCCTTCCGGCACTCGTCGATTCTCATTTACTGTAAACGTCTCTTTCTTCGGAACGTTGGCGGGCCGCAACCGTTCGCCCCGATCGCCCGAAACCATACGAAGGAAACGACGTCGGGCGACGGACGTGTTTTTCGTTCTTTGATCATCTACGGCTCAACTGAATTAGAGATGAAGTTTGCCTGCCTCGTGTACACGGTTCGTTCGAGTTGTTAGTCGTTTCGTTACGTCCCGCGACTCCGCTCGATTTACAATCGCCTCCTTTCCCGCCGGAGATCGATCGTGTTTCTATACGCGAGTCTGATCGATTATCTATACATTGTCTGAAATTTGTCTCTAGCATGTTGCTCTTCGAGATAGTTTCCTATCAAAATTTCCGTTCACCAAAAAAAAGTATTTTACGTTCAAAGTGATTTTTTTCTATAATCTCATATTTTAAACTTACTGTTTTACAACAAACATATTCCTCTTTCAATAAAGAGAAAAATATTTTTTCTCTCTAAAATACTCTTGTTTATACTATTTTTCTCTCGATTTCAGAGGAATCCTTTTCAGGTCAATATAAAAATAAAATCCTCTAAGATTTAGAGGATTCCACGTATATCAAAATATTTTTTCTTTTTGAGTGTTTTATAATTGAATTCTTACAATTTTACCGTGTATTTACCGCTCATATTATTGTTGCACATCACGTCGATCTAAATCAGCAATCAGAATTAAAATTGCGTATACAATTTTAATGAAATACATATCTATATTAAATAATATTAAAAAAGTGTGTATTTTGTTTATAAAATTAAAGATTTGTTTGATTCTGTTCATATTGATTTATTTGATTTTGATGGATCTAATATTTATGAGACTCAATGTTCGGGAAAATAAAGATGTTTGATCGTGACATATATCACGTCCTTATTATCGGGGAATAGTGCCGATTTTACTGGGGAAAGTCGCCAATTTGCGCGGAGAGTCGAGGTCCCCAGAGGCAGCGCTATTAAAAGTCTTTCGAAATCAATTGAGCTGAACGGGAGATGTCGAAGAGGGTATCGGTAAAGCACTTAATCAGTCATGTGACGTATAAAATAAATTCACGCCGTGCGTATGTATGTATACTAAGCTCGTTATTGTATAATAACAATCAAAACACATTCATAAAAATCAAATAAATAGAAGAATTATCAATGTCATCGAGCATAGATTTTTTTCGGTCATATTTCGTGTAAATTTAAACATTAGACATTTATAAAATATATTTTGATAAACAGTATTGTAATCAAAGTTGTAAGAATTAATGATTTTTAACCCTCAAATATTCTCTTAGATAGGAAACTTTTGTAACAAATGTATAATTATTGCTTCTTTCCATTCGCATTTCGCACACCCAAAAAAAATATTTTACATTCAAAGTGATTTTTCCTATAATCATATTCTCTCTCATCTCTCATATTCAAAACTTACTGTTTTACAGTAAACATATTCCTCTTTCAATAAAGTAAAAAATACTTTTTTCTCTCTTAAATACTCTTGTTTATACT
>VBVQ01004785.1:0-13738 GCA_011636635.1 Tetramorium simillimum | reverse complement strand
GGTCCGCTGCGGGACGACGCGGGCGGCGGGAAGGGAGAGGAAACGGAAGATCTTGCACGCGTTTACAGAGAGCCGCCGCACCGCGCCGGCCGCGCGCGATTGAGAAAAGACGCGCGCGCGGAATCCCTTTCGAACGAGGCAATACCGCGGTAATATCGTTTCCACGTGCCATCACGCGAGACGCGTATGCACGTACGTATACACACCGCCGCGGTGTTACGTCAGCGCGAAAAGGCCGAATGTGGAACGAATTATAAAAATCTCGTAACGCGCGCGAAGGTCACGCTCGGCGTACCGCGCGAGATCGCGTTGCGCGAACGGCAGGAATTATGCACGCGCGTAATAGGACACGTATAAATAATGAATTCAATTTATGTTAATGCCCACCCCCTTTCTTCCCCGTTTTTCCGCCCTGCCATTACTCGCCGCGCGGAAACGCGCGGCTCGGTGTTATCATTCCGCGTGCCTCGAGCGCCTCCGACGGCAATTATCCCGATCGCGCGGTCGCCCCGGCTCGGCATTATACCCCGGGAACGTCTCGGCATTGCGCGAACAAGCAAAAAAGGAAGGAGGGAACAGAAAAAGAGAGAAAAATCCAGGCTGATGTGTGCGCACGGAATGGTAACGCTTTCTCGCCTCCTCGTGCGTGGAAAACCAAAGTAATTTTCGCGAAAGAGCAATTTACATTTCCGGACGGTGTTTAATGCCGCGCCGGTTTCACGAGGCTCTTTCACGCGCGATATCGCCGCGAATCAAAAGCGGCGTTACTTAATTCGCTCCCTTTTTTTTTCCCCTCCTTCCCGGATCGCGGATCGATCGCGAGACTCGGCGCCGTCCTCGGATGCGCGGATTCTGGAATACAATTTCGTCGCGAACGTTCTCAGGGGACGCGCGCGGGGAGGGAAAAGGGAGGAAGAAGGAAGAAACGTCGGTGGCCCCGATGCAGCCGACGCGCTCTTTTTTCATCCGTAATTCCATAATTTGCCCTGGCATTGTTACGCCCGTTTCTCTCGTTACCGACGACGCGTGTTACCTCGGCCGCGTGCGTCCTCGCACGCAACGCGGTCACTCGTATGATTTTTGTCGAGCGCCACGCACACGAGTCTCTCCTCTCTCGACGCGCTTCGGATACCATCGTGTCACGCACGATGAATACGGCGATGTTACTCGCAGATTGTTACGATTGTTTTTGTCAGAATATCTAATTGCTGGCAAACGTGTGTATCTCGGGGGATGTGTTAGATTTTATCCCGCGAAACGGAAACAAGGTATTGTTCTAAAACGTCTCTTATTTGTTAAACAGTCGATTGATCCTCGGCTGGAACTGCGTGCTTTGGTGACATGGTCCTCTGTAATCGCGAATATTTTATTTTCTCTGACAAACGAGTGCGCTGTCTCTGTCACGAGACGTAGTAGGCAAGACGGGTGGACTTGCAAATTTCTGAAATTTAAAAAATAATACCTATAATAAAAATCGTAATCCTAAAACTTGAGGCATGTAACAATGTCCCGAAAAATTATACAATATAATTATTGTATTTATTATATATAATATTTATATTGTATAATATGATTGTGTAATATAAAAATGAGATATAATAATAATTTTAATAATTTTCATTTTCTACATTTCGGGATTATGATTTTCGAGACATGGTCTTACAATTAGTTTTCAATTTTCGGAGTTATTTTCGGGTCTCCGCACGTCCGCCGGCAAACGTGATTAAAAAACGCTCGATTCTGGGAAAAAAAGAACTGGAACCATTTCACGGACGTGCGCAAAAACACGTGGCCGCAGGTGCAGCATACAACATGCCTCTTTTCACAATTGGTCGAAAATTGAGGAAAATGAAGGCTGTTTTAAATCCTCGTTTCGCATGTAGTCCGCGCGTGTGTGACCTAAACGCGATTGCTGGTCCATCGCGCGGCGCGCGCCGTCCCACGCATATCTGCGCGAATTTTTGTGAAAGTAAAAGACCCGTGCGAGGAATTCAGCCCGTACACGCGTGACCGGTAAATCACGTTTGGCACACTGACTCGATTTTGCGTGGCACCGCGAGGAACGACCTCCCGGCAACCCCGCGGATGACGCGAGGATGTTACGTTCGCGTGTTGCATTAATGGAGACCGTAGAGGCACGGCGAGAGAAAAATGGCAGTGGAAAATAATCGCGACGGCTCGTTATACCCATGTATTATTCCTCGCAATCGCTACGCGCCGTGGGAAGGTGTCTGTCGTGCGAAGAGGATGTGCGGCCGCGCTAACGAGTCTCTTTCTCCTTATTGCGAGACATTTCGTCGACCTCCAACCGTAACGAAGTGCCAAATTACCACGAGGTATTTCTCGCGCCCTAGCTCCGCCTCCGCGCTATCCTGTCTTTCCATTTTTCTCTCCTAAAAGGAGATGCAATTAAATTCTGTCCCGACGCGTGGAAAATGGCGCGAAAGTTTTCCCCGAGTTTCCGTTAATGTCCTCCTCCTCCCTCCTCCACCCCCGTGTAAGTCTTAAATATAATAATCTTGCTCGAAGAATCTGTGTGTAAAAGGACGTCCTGTGCGCCTAAGCAAACTTAATATCCGCTCATACGATGTTAACTAGTGGATTAATTACCGCGCGCGCGCTCAAATAATAATGCCTCGGACGTGGAAATCAAATTAGCATATCGCGGAGATAGCCATCTCATCGCTATATAATCCAGCGATTATATTCTATGGAGACTGAACGTCTAATATCCTGCATCCCGTAACGTTGCCCGCGGGGCATCCCGTAACGTTGACCTTCTTTCCCATCCTCCCCATTCCTCCGCGCGCTTCGAGATATACCCACTATGTTACGGGTCTCCGATAGTTTAACCGGCGGCACGATATCGATACACGTTATCTACGATCAGTCCGCGAACGGCATTCTACAGGCTGTTCCAGAATTTCGTTTCCTGTCTCAAATTTGCGCTCGCGAATTCCGGACCGGGAAAATCACGCGAATTCGCTCTCGAGGCTCTTGGTCTCTCGTGCACTGTAAACTCCTATGGGTTGCCACTGCTCCTACTCAATATTCGGTTAACTTGACCAAAACAATGAGATAAAATTAGCGACGTATTGCTCTCTAAAAATGAATCAGTGTATAATCACTAATTACCAGTGTATAACTACTATATCAAATAGTTATAAGTATACCACTGGTAATTAGTGGCTAGTCACTGAATTATTTAGCGAATTTTAGTTTTCACTGCTCGATGCGGTAGAATTATAGTGGCGTTCAATTATACTCAGCGTCACAATACTCACGCGTGACAATAATCACTGTTTATCAGTAAAAAATGAATTTACTGACCAAATCAGTCAAACTCTCTACTAATTCATTTTTAGAGAGTAAGCCTTACTCAATATATTTATTAATATAATGTTAATTTATTTAACTTCCATGTTAGACAAAATTAATGAAATATTCAATAGGAGCAGTGGCGACCTATGGAACAGTTAAAAATGACTCAGATTAAGTATAATTCGACACTACGAGTTTAACCGTGTGGACGGGCAGGAAGTGAATTTTTCGCGAGGAGAATTTATTTTGCGGAACGATATCAATATCCTTCCCCGCGCGTATGCATAATTTCCCTTCCTTCCTGCGTCGCGAAGCGCAGTTTACGAGGCACTCCGGAACTTCTCGCAGGATGCGCACATCAGCATGCGGCTCGTCCTTCCGTGAGGGATCGCAGCTCGCCTCCTCCCGTCGCTGATCCTCGAGAGGAGTTGGAAATCTCCTCGATGACTTGCACAAACTCCATTTATTCGCGCGCCGAATAAAATTGGCACTTCTCACGACGACGACGACGGCGTTAATTGCTCGGGGCCACAGATGTACCAGCCAGATTCGCACGTCGGGAGACATTGGCTTCCGCCTGATTCTAAAACGTCCACGGTGGCATGCCGATGGAAAAAAAAGACGTGAAATTGCCGTGAAAATCCGGGCAAAAACCGCGCGACAGTTCCGTTCGCTTTCCTCGCGATCTCGTCCCGTTTATCGCGAGACCACTTTTTCCCAATTAAGCTGCGAAGGTGAAACAGACGGAACGACCGGCTGTAGGATGGCCTTGAGCGATGGGATCGATTCGACACGTAGATTGGAGAAGAGATATTAAATTTCCGCCTAGCCTCTCGTTGCTCCTGTTTAGAATTCCGTTAATTCTATCGTAATAAGATTAGCGTTGTAGAAGAATGCGGCTTATCGCGCATTACGTCGCTAGACTGGTCAATAGTCAATTAAATCGTCGATCGGAACAAGATCGATCGTTTAAACGCTGACAAAGATACGCGCAACAATACCGGTTACGTCTTAATAGAGCGAATGCATGATAATGATTGATAATTATGTGTGAAATAGCCAAGGCCGGTCGTTCTTTCGACGATCGAAAGTACCTCTCGGTACTTTCACTCGGCTTCCGCTGGTAACATTGTCGAAAGAGCACATCCGGTGCACCTTCTCGTCCAGTTTTTTGCCGAAAAAAAGAAAAATCGCGAGTGAACTTTCGGAACCGAGAACCGCCGGCGTTGAACGGTCTGTTCTCGATGGGCGATCCGCGATATCAGATAACGCAGCTTCAGTTTTACGACTTAAGAAACTTTGCGCGCTCCTAGTTCTCGTGCTCCTTTCCCGAAGGCGTACGGTAAAAGGCCGTGACGCCGGCTATCTCGCGGCTGTTTCCCGGGGGCTGAAACTCAAGCCAGAGAGCTGGAAAGTGCGCGATTAGACGGATATACTCTCGCCGGTATTGAATTTCCCTCACCGTGCAGATCTCTTAGTTTCTGTTTTGTGCAGCAGCACCGCGGGTGCCCCGCCGATACTTCTGGCTCGTTCGAGTTACCGCCCGTGTAGCTTGCTGACCCTCGGGATCGATTCTTTCGTGTACCGAATATATTGTGTGTACACTTTGTTAATAAATATATATAAATGTCCGCAAAAACGACAACAATATATAATTATTCAGTTATTATTACAACGGTAGTTACCATGGTCGATCAATTATGGTCAATCTGGTGAATACCAATGTGAAGGGCCGTTGACTTTGGCGAGACACTTCAAGACCACCCAGCAATAAACATGCTGGCTGACGATAGGAATATATGAATACTTGATGAGTCGATACGAGCGTGAGGAATATTTTAAAGTTTCACGCGAAATATGCGTTTCTATATCACCTTACGATCAGTAGTAAAACAAGTATGGTATTGATATTTTAAATATTTATATGCCTCTCGCGCTACAATAATATTTTCAGCTTAATCACTCTCTTAAAGTCAATCAGTGAAATCAGTGTATATACATTGAGAATCAGTGTTAAGTATAGCACTGAAAAATTCAGTGTTATACTTTACACTGACAATCAGTGTATAATCGCTGATTGACAGTGAGTTTCCACTGATTGACTTTAAGAGAGAAGATTCACGATAAATATCGTAAAATGTAGTTGACTGTTTAAAGTCGCCGGTTGGTTCTGAAAATCTGAAAGGCTTAAAATCCCCTCTTGCGCGCGTTTCACCCGTTTCCGCTCGAAATTCCACGTGTGTACTCCCGTGTATTCTCTTTCAACGCGCTTTCGACGACGTCGTTGAACCTCGCGCATCTCACGTGTCGCTCGAATGTTTTACGCTCGGTCCGAAACAATGATGGGAACACGGCCCACGGGATGCTTTAACATCGCGAATATATGCTGGGCTCCAGTTACCGGTTCGGCGAAAAAGACGAAAGAACGGAGGGAGAGACTCGGAGCGAGAGAGCGAGCGGCCGGGCGTGTGCATGAGCGGCATTGCGCTACCACGATTCAACTGGGACAGATATTCGAATCTCGTGTGTCGCGCTCGCCTTCTCACCACCCACGTGCGTGTACTCGTACCTACGGTCGCCTCGACGTGCGCTTTAATGATTGAATTAGCGATATTATCACCCGAGAAACGCGAAAGTCGGAGAAAAGCTCCGGTAACCATCTCGACCACCGCGATGAGACGGAGTCTGACCTTCACTGCGACGTGAAAGCCCAGATAGCACAGAGAATCCATAAAGAATTCTTTTTAAATTCCGGAATTATTAAATGAACTCTTTTTCCATCCCATTTCTAAAAACATTCTTAAGAGTTCAAAAAAATTCGCTTTTGTGTCTGAATTGAGTCCTTTTTCAAATACAAAAGGAAATATATTTTTATTCTTCAATGAAATCCTTTCTAAAGCCGCGTCCTAGATGCTAGAACTCGGTCCGAGATCTCGATCCGAGAAACGTATAGCCAATAAAATTGTCAGTTTTCCGTAAAAGCTGCAAATTGATCGGCTACAAATTTCTCGAATCGAGATCTTGGACCGAGTTCTAGCATAGTGGACACAAGCTCTCTAAAAGTGAATCAGTGGACACTCACTGTCAATCAGCGACTATACACTGATTGTCAGTGTAAAGTATAGCACTGAATTTTTCAGTGTTATACTTAACACTGATTCTCAGTGTATATACACTGATTTCACTGATTGACTTTAAGAGAGAGGCTTAAAAGGATTTCTTTGAAGTTCATTTTCAACAGATTACGTAAATTCGTCAAGAAGTTAAAAAAATGAATTTTTCAAGCTCGATAACGATCATGTGCTGCTTGGAAACAATGATCGCCTTTAGCGATCATTGAAACGATAATTGGAACCCTGCCGACTGTCGTTTTTCGAGAGAGTAGCGTTTTGTCGCTGCTTTCAGTTTCCCACCCTCGTTTCGTGCGGTATATGGCTACTCCAGGGCGTGGTGCCGAGGGGCTAATGAACCGGTATATCGACACACGTAGGCGGAAGAGTTTGCTAACGAAGCGAACACGCGGTGAAACCAAAAGTCGGAAACGACGTTCCGGCGTGGCTCGCGTCGACTCGAGCGGAAGAAATCGCCGGAGTCTCCGCGTGGTGGTTCCGCGGTGGCGGACATGCGCGGGAAACCGCGATCGCCGTGATATTTCGACTGGGATATGACCCGGCGACCTCGGAATAGAATCTAAATCCCCCCCGCGCGCGCGCGCGTGTTGGACTTACTTTCTCCCGTGAATGTTCCGGGCGAAACGTTATTAATCTCTTCATCGGACCCGGCGGGACGAAGAGAAAGGGAGGGGAAGAAAAAAAGGGAGCCCATTGTTGCGGTGCGCAGGTGCATCGGCATGACCTTTCGGGCGCATGAGGAAAGTGCAAGAGCCCCGAAACGTTGCTCGCCGAGTTAGCCGGCGCGCGTTACCTCGCGCGGAACGAGTTTCGCGTGTATCGTTAACGGGCTCTCGCCCGTTCGAACGCTCTAATTTGGCCGTCCGCGGACCGTCGTCCTTTTTTCACCGCGCATATCGCACTCGCTCCGTTCAGGAACGTGCAATTTATCCACGTCCGCGACGGCGACGGCGACGGGGAAAAGAAAAGAAAAATGGCAAATCCTATTACGCAAGCTCTCTCCGGCGTAAAAATGATAACTTTCACCGGGAGCGGGCGTAACGAATCCGAGGAGTCGTTATCGCGCGGGGGTTAATCGTGCCGGTGGCATCGCGACTGATATTTACCCGCCTCGCCGCGAGTCGAGTTCCCTTAGCGAGTCACGCCGTGTAATGAAGTCTCGCGAGCGTAACGACGACGACGACGACGAGGACGAGGACGAGCTCGTTGATTCGCTTCTGCCGTGACCCGGCGAACCCGTTTCCGCGTGTACGAGGCGAAGCGTTTTTCTTGTACGAAATCGTCCGTCATCGATTTCTCGCGTACCACTTTTCCACC
Organism: Tetramorium simillimum; assembly: GCA_011636635.1. Lineage (NCBI taxonomy): Eukaryota > Metazoa > Arthropoda > Insecta > Hymenoptera > Formicidae > Tetramorium > Tetramorium simillimum. The sequence goes on along the minus strand of VBVQ01004785.1, from coordinate 5,969 downwards.
ACGCAGCGTATGTGCGTACGGGCCGCGTTTCCTTCGCACCGGTGTGAGCATCGCTCGCGCGGGAACGGCGCTTTGTTGCTAATAGCTATAAAGGCTTTAAGGGTCAGCGGAACACATGTCGGAAATTTATTATCGTCGGAAACTCATTCCTTTCGAATATGCACCTCGCATATCGCTCGCGCGATTCCTCGCCGTGGCGGTCGGTTTACGGCTGACAGTATCATTAAGCCGCCGTAACGGCGAAACGTCCAAAGAATAGAAATTTCTTTCTTTTTTTTTTGGAGCCCGCCGATCGCGATACGGCGGTAATGGGCGAGTAATGGGGGCACTGGGCCGATGTTTTCGGAGGTCGTTGCAGCGCTAGACGCTGGATCTGATTGCGGGTTCATTAGAAACAATGGAGTTCGCGGATTCGCTCGAGAGCGATCAGATAGGATGCGAAATGTATAAATGATTTACGGACCGCAACGTTGCGGGATTTTTCGATCTGCATGGACGTCCGTAAGGTGAATTTAAACGTCATTCTCAAACTCTTGCATATTTTGTGTCATTTTAAACGGTCCCTCTTTTAAAACCCCTCATAAAATAAATTTAGGAAACGTTCATAAAAAACTCTTTATATCACGCTACAAATATGTGTATGAATATTTATTCTCATTTTTCAACGCATGTAACGTTCTCCGTGGTCACTGCGTCCATGGTGAACGTGTTAAACGACATCGGATAAAGCTTTTACATACATACACCGAGCGTTGCCGATCGCTGCATTCGCCATTATGTCCAAGTGGATCAAGGTTTTGTCGACTATTAACGTAACGTAACTAAACGTTGATACACAGGAACGGTACAGCTTAATCACTATTATTCGTCCAGTAGCTCGGGATTAATTAATATTATAGCCTCGAAAACAATGGAACAATGATGCACAGTGGGACAAGCGGAAAAACATGACCTGGTCAAAATACGAGTTCAGTTTTATGAATTTTAATTTTGATTTTTCTAATAAATAAATAATGTATAAATATGCTCACATGCTTTCTAAAGAAAATTATATACAAGGTATATACAGCAATTGATAAACAAAATTACAAAGTGAAACAATATTAATAAAATAATATAAATATAGAAATAAATAATATAAATAAAATTAAAATAATATAAATAATATAAATAATATAATAATATAAATATAATACAGAATATAGAGTATATAGAATAAATATATCTAATAATAAAATACACGGAACGTGCTATTTTAATTGTACAAAATTACGAGGTATTCAATTAAAATGAGAGATATTTGTCGAACACATTTCTGTGTGTAAATTCTGAATGAACATTTAAAAAGCAGGTGACTTTTGTCTGAATGGAACAGATCCCACTGTGCTAGTCTTATCGTAAAAACTTATTCGTCATTCTTTGAGCTATTGTTAACAAAACAGACTTTACGTTTCGACTTTCGTCATTTCGGAATCGTTGAGAAAAATGCAAATACGCGAGGGTGCTTCAAGCGTGCTTACGCGGTCTATCTTCGTTCGGAATCTTCAGCGGGCGATAAGCGGACGATGATTTTCCTCATTCATCACCCGTCAGATCACCCTGCCTCGTCAACCTACAGCCCCCATTTCTCTCGGTGGGAAGATACGTGCGCGCGCGCGACGAAAGATCTCAGAAGTGGGACACCTTCTCTTATCGCGCCGGAGCATCCCACGAACGACGGGAACGAGCCAGGTAGAAAGGCAGAAGGGAAAGGATGAGGAATCCAGAGTGAGAGTACCGAAGGAGCACTTAGGAGACCTAAGTGCTCCCGAGAGAGGGAATGGCGAAAGATTTGATTTATCGTCCTTCATTCGAATAATCGAAGAATGAGCGTTTCCTAACGTTAGATTTAGCGCTCCCCAAGGTTCAACGCCCCTCCCGTGTCTTCTCGCGGGGTCTAATTTGGTCCAAGTGTCATTGCGCCTAGACACGCTTAATGGGGATTCAAAACTCTTCTGGAAAGTGGCCGGGTAGTGAAGTGAGACCCCCCGCGGTACCCCTTCGATCGGAACGGCGACGAGGAGAGGGTAGAAGTCGGGGCCCAGAAGCGTAAGGAAGAACAGGGGTAGGGAGACGAGAGCGAGAAAGGAGGGAGTTGGATTACCGCTCGGTGGGCACACGTCGTTTCGATCGGGCTGGCTACCAACAGTACCACAGAAGACCGGCTGCCTCCGACGGAACCGGTTGTGCGTCGGAAAGGGCAACGACGGAAACTGGCAGGTCTCATCACGAGCGAGCCATGAGCGGGCAGAGCATGGACATGGTCTGGGATCCGCAGACCCAGACCAATTCCTTGGAGGGTTGGGATTATTCCATCGAGCTCGCGTACCTTAAGAGTCTCAAGGGATCCTCCTCCGAGAGTAGTAAGTAGGCGCGAACGTAAGAGGTGAGGATTGGAATGCGCGTGGAAAGGATCGACGGAGTGTGTTACCGATAACGTTTACGTGTAGTGTTGTGGTCAAGAGGATGGTGCCCAGTACGGAAGAAGTGATAACTTTAAAAATTTTAAAAACTAAAATTAGGAGAGACGGCAGATTATCGCGATCATTATCATGTGGCGCATTGTAATGCTCGTGACTGAAGAGAGTAGAAGAGGGGTAGGAGAAGAATCTTCACTCATCCGATTCGATAAAGGCAGCTTGTATCGATGGGTCCGTTTTGTTTACGCGCGGATGTGTGCGCGTACAATTGAATTCCTTCAGTTGAAATTACTGAAATCTGCGGACAATTTTGCGGCAATTTCGCTCGCATTAAGAAGTCAACTTCGTCCGTGAACTTCACGGGTCACGTTGCTTCGCCGCGACAGCGCGAAACGGTAGCTGGGTCGTTTGCTCACCGCGAAGGTCCTTGGCCCTAGCTGGTGTCAGAATGAGGGAGTGCCGCGAGCGTGAACCAGGGCATTTATACCGCCGTTCGGCAGGCAGGCAGCAACCTGCAGCCGTCGCTCGGCGGGTTGCGCGGTTAATTATCATTCGGAGCGAGCCCGGGTCGTCGTCAATTCCGTGAACGTAAATATTCCTTCGAATTCCCTCGGGTTCACCGACAGTATGCCGATCCAGAACCGAAATTATTAATGCACGCTTCGATTCCCCTTTTCCTAGCGCATAATGTCAGAGAGCCAGTTCGAATAGATAAAAAAACGAAGAATGCGCTTGCGATGAATAGGAATATTCCCGGAGTAAAAGAAGCATTTCATGCAACAATACGTCTTGCGTTTTGTGCAGATCTACAGTTGGCGGCGGAGCTCGGCAAGACCCTCCTGGAACGGAATAAGGAGCTGGAGAACATCATCAAGCTGCACCAAGCTACCGTGGAGGAGCAGACACAAGAAATCGAGGTATTATAAATCTTCCACTGATTGTTTTGCGAGTAATTGTTCGAACGATTATTATTGCTCGTAGCAAATCGATTTCCCTCCGGTTGCTCTTTGATAATTTTACTAATAGCTCCCGCGTCTTCCGCACGGCATTTTTTTTTATAACGAACGGCGACAATCGCCGGGGGAGGGAGGGACGGTAAGAAAATTCGAGTCGCGAACGATTTGCGGAATCGCTCAACCTCGAAATTGCACCGCCCGATGAATACGCGTGTTATTTGTTCGTTCCGCAGTACATGAAAAAGCAGACTGCTGCCCTGAGGGAGGTGAACAATACGCGGCTGAAAGTCTACGAGCAGCTGGAAGTCAGCGTGCAGGATCTGGAACGTGCGAATCATCACCTGGTGATCGAGAACACGAGCGATAAGAAACTGATCAAAAGGTAGGCGCGTTATCCTTCCTTTGTTTCTTTTTAACGTGTCATTTCTTCGATTGGCGAGATGTCCTCTGAACAGGGAAGGGAGGGAAAGGTAAAAGAAAAATTGGCACTCTCGTTCGAAAGAAAGATACCGCTTTGTATCCCAGATAAGAGTCTGTTACAAGTATCGCGGAAAAGTGCCCGGCTTAACGAGATCTGTTATTATATCGCGTTAGCTCCGTATTGTATTGGCTATGTGAACCGTTCTAAGCTCACCTTTCTAAATACATAATTCATGCAACAATCCGATACAATTAAGGTTCATGGAAAGTTATTAAGTATTATTTTCCTATTTAACACTAGCCTCTTCTCCCTAATGGAATCTATTTCTCCCGATAATAAGAATTTTTGTTTTTGTAACGATATACCGCGTGTCCGCGAAATTCCATCGGGATTTCGGATCAACGTGTTTCTCGAGCAGACCTAAAGATGAGCTGAACGTCTTGCGTCTTTGACTCGCCGCGGTTGACCCGAAATTCCGGAGAAACTTCGCATTTCTCCGTGCGTGGCGACATTTCGAACAGATGTCTCCGACCGTCCGGAGAAATTGCGATACTGCGCAACGTTCCGCAATAACACCTACCTGATAATCATATAACGATTTGCGCGCGACCACCAGCCAATCCGTGACGATCGAGAATCTGGAAATAAGATGCGAGGAGCTTCAGAAGAAGATTGACGATTTGTCCGAACGACTGCGCCAGCATGCCGCAAGCCCGTCTAGAAGTAACGCGCAACAACAGCATCAACAGCATCAGCAACTGCATCAGCAACAGAGCACCGATTGGGAAACTTCGGACACGCAAGGTGGCAGCGAGAAACAGGTACGAGTAGTTAGAATGTTTTATGTAACGCGACATTACTCTTCGCTCCCTCCGAGTCTTCGGGAAGAAACTTGTTGACGCTTCCTTCTTGTTTCCAGAGAGCTGCCCCGAGCTCGCCGAAGCCCCCCCAAGAGACGGCCAAGGCGACCGCGACGAGAGACGAGGAGATGACCGAGTTGCTGAGGCAGCTGCAGGACGCTCGTAATCAAAGGGCCAGGGAGCAGAAGAAGGTGTCCGAGCTCAGTCAGCAGCTGACCACTTTGTTGCAGGAGAACAGCTCATTGGAGGAACAATTAACGGAGTGGCGTAACAAGGCGCAAGATGTGAAGAGCCTGCAAGACGAGATTAACACCTTAGAAGAAGTCAGGTATGCGCGCTCTCATTCATTTCCCTTTCTTGAACATAAATTGCCCGTTTTCTACATACCTAATTAAAAGCTATGCGGCGCGAAAAGAGATCCACCTTAACGTAAATAAGAGTGTATTGAAAGTTGCGCGTTGCACTCGTTGACGAGAAATTTGCAGCATGATAATGTCGGTGTAGCAATATTTGTGAAATAAGTGAAACTGTCTTTTACAGACGAGGTCAGTTATGCGGGCGTTGTTTGCGCGGCATGGACACACGGACGCACGACGAACTGTCCATAATGCTGGATCAGGAAGAGTACGATGACATAAGTATGGCCGAGTCGTTAATCAATGAGAATCAGCGCGATTCCGAATTGACTGTCCAGGTATTTCCTCTTCTTTCTAGCATTTGGTTCACCCTTGCGAACCGCTGCTTACTAGTGAGTCTACGTTTGCATGAATCGAGTCTCTTCTTTTGTGCTCGAGTCTGTCGTTATAATTTCGCTTCTTTTGGTCTCAGTTATGCTCGCCTACAATAGTAATTATCTTTTATCTGCTTTAGGAAATGACTAACTTGGCGAAATCCAAGCCAAAGACAGAACGTAAATGGTATAATTCGTTGTTATGGAGGATATTTACTTATGCGAAAGTGCCGTTGTTATTATTTCATTTTTCCGAAGCGATTGTCTATGTTACATCTCATTTTACTGTCTGGATAATGCTCGCGCCTTTTCAAATACCGTTGTTTATTCTCCGCAAAATGTCTCTGGTTGTTCTTAAGCTTTGGCTGTTCGCACATCGGAAATTAAAGATTCTTTAATATGATGTGTTAATGCGCAGAATAATTCTGATTGAATTAAAAAATATATAATCGTAACTTCCGAAAATAATATTAATACACAATTAACTTTTTATTATTATATAAATTAATACTAATATTCGTGCCCGCGCACGCGCGAATATAT
>VBVQ01004784.1:0-13739 GCA_011636635.1 Tetramorium simillimum | reverse complement strand
GTGTATTGTTATGTATTGAGTTGTAAATGATTTTTATTTTACAGTTGCATTTTATTTTATATTCTGTTTTATTTATCTTTTTCATTAATTTAGAAAATGTTCTGTTTTATTTATATGTCTATTTACGTGTAGGTCTCTTAAAAATTGTTTCTATTCGTGAAATTAAAGCTTAAATATATATTTACACATTGCAATAACAATAAATAGCTACGCGGCATACATATTTTATCGTACCTGATAACCATTTGTCAAGCAACTGTTCACGAAGAGCATATCCATCGCTTATTAGGGAAAATGACTCCGCATGCTCCGCCACCAACGGGCAAGGGCCGCCCTTAACTTTCACTAACGACCGAAGTTTTTCAGTGTCCGAGCACCGTAGACTCCCGGTATCATAAATTCAAAATGGCGGTTCCTCTCCGGGGGTGAAAACAAAAGCCACTCGGCTCGTGTTCGAAGGCTTCGCTGGGTCCGGGTAGGTGGGTAACCCTTCTGAATTCTCCCTTACGGGGAAGACTAGGGGGTGGTTGGAGGGAAGAAGCGGCGAGGCTTTTCGAAGGGTCGAGCTACTGAAAATGGCGGACCCAATTAAGTGAGTCTGGGCTAGCGTGATGTACGCGCGTCATGGAAACCGTAAGAGGCGGAAAGAAGAAGACGAAGGACCGCGCCTGAGTCCTTTCAGAGAACCGTAGGAGTCCGTATAATACGCACCCTTTCTTCTCTAACAGGAACCCCCGCGTTCAGATCTCGTTAATCTTTTTCATTCTGCCCGAAGACAGAATTAGCGGACCATTGAGAAAATTACAAATAGTTAAAATTAACTGTGTTAATGTTTTGTAAAAGATTACGTTTCGAAAAAGACACTCTATATAGTATACATAATTTAATACATTCGCCATCTTCTTTTGAACGACATAATTCGTTACAGAAATTTATGCGATAAAATTATTTATATTATCGTATAAGCATTTGTGGAATCCAGAAAGTTAAAAATCTGCTGAAAGTTCATCTATATTTTATATTTAATTTTCCGAGGTAGATAAATTGAAATATTATATGCAGTAGTCATATGAATTTAATTAGATGATCAATTTATTACTCTGTGATACCGGCTACTGTAGGGTCACAGCCATTTTTCTCAATGGAACACGTTTGGTCCAGAACTGGATGGGCGAGATGCTCACAGATTAACCCATGATCTTTGATCTCACCTGTCCGGATGCTGGACCTTCTCTTATTCCATGTACAGAACAGGTGTCCTATTTGTATTTCATTCAATTTATATTTCTATCGTGTAGCAAATCATTGTAAAATTATACTTTAGTAAATTTATGGAATGTGTTCAAATGTTGTTAAATGAAAATATACTTAAAACTTTTTCTAAATTTTAACAAAATATTTACGTCATTTTCTTATTATATTTTGAAAAAAATTTTAAGCCTTCACTGATTAATACGAACGCAACAATATGACAGTTCTGAAATGCCTCTAAAATGAAATGTAAATTGTATATAAAATATACATATATAACAAATTTTAGCAACAAATATTACTTCGTCAAACTAAGGAAAATTTTAATTCCATCATTAATTAAGCTATGCACTTCACCACGACGGGGCCTCGGAACTCGCGTCGTTAATCTTACGAATAACGCTTGACGCCGCGGGTGATCATTAATAAAGACGCTTCCGATACAAGATCCGCGTTTAACAAAGTTTCACGTTTTCCGCGTACATCGCTATCTCGATCGCGTCTGCCAACCGCGATCGATAGAGCTCGTAGACTCGCGATTCGCAACAGTCCCGAAGAAAAGCCCCGTGCGGATCATTATTTCTTTGGATCGTCTCCAAATCTCGCGCTACGTCGTATATATCCTTGTCTTGGTAGATTCGAGACTCCTTCAGAAGTAAGTTGCGAAAGGTTGCGAGAGAGAGAGAGAGAGCGGCAGTTTTCCATGGACGATCCTCGCGCACCTCCGCGATCTTTCACATTATTCCCTACTTGAGACAAGCGAGAGACATGAACGGAGACAAAGCGGGCGGATCCAGGATCAAGAGAATGGAAGGCCCAAGGGAAGATAAGGGTCCGATGAAGACGGTTAAAGAGAGGCTCGCGAGGGAGCCCTGATCCTCGCGAGAGATCCGCGGGTCTCAAAGGCGAACGACGACGCTGCTTCTTTGAAACGGTATTAGCTGGGCGATTCCATCGAATTTGCGTTTTCTACGACCTCGACGGTTCGATCGCGAAATATGATATCTTGTATATTTGTAGAAGTAATAACGGGCGCGTAGAGGGCGAGGTGGCCTCTCCGCGGAGAAATACCGAGGGTGGGCAGTTCTCCTCGGGGGGGTGGTGAGTCGTCGCGAAGGTGAAGAGGTGAAGGGGTGGAGGGTAGCTTGGCGACACTCAAGTCTCCTCTCTTCTCTCTCTTTCTCTCTCTCTCTCTCCCGCCCCTCCTTTCTCTCTCGTCTCTTCCTCTTCTCTCTCTCTCTCTCTCTCTCTCTGTATTTCTCTCTCTTGCTTTCTCTCCACCTTGCTCTCGGAGTTGTACAAGGGTCCATCTCATAGCAACGCCCACGGAAACTCGAATCGATACGACGCACTGTTCTGGAAATTCGCCGGATTTTCGCGCTCGTTTTCGAATTTCGCAGTGAGCGCCTTCACCTTTGACGTCCCACGAAGAGGGTCAACGCGACACGGCACGGTCGCGTCGCGCCGCCGCGCCGCGGGAATTTTCGCGCCCGAGAATTGCGGCTTTGCTCGCGCGGTATTGTTCTATATGTAAATCGATAGCGACGTTACTGTTTTGCAAATAGAAAACTAAAATGTTGCGCAAAACGCGAATAAAAATTGCAACGTGCAATTATTTCAAAAATACGAATTTAGTATGATTATTTGGTTACCTTTGACCAGGGAAATGTTTTTCACGTCTTGATCAGTATTCAGCGGTCAATCATTTATAGACTGTAAATTTCTGCGAGACTCGCCAGTGCGGAAAAAACGAGTAACAAGTAAAATGCAAAAGTAATGGAATGCAGAAAAAGGAAGGATGGCTAGATCTCTGTATCGTCGTTGATAAAGATGCATCGATCCGTGTTCTTGAAAGAAGAAACGCACGAACCCTCGTAACGCGTACGAGTCCATATACAGAGTCTGCATCTTTCTGCGCTTCGATTACTATCCTCCTTTACGAGGCGCAGTAACCAGAGAGGTGGCTCGTTTTTCCTTCTTACCGACGTGCCGGGCGGACGCGAAAGGCCGACGGAGACCGAATCGAGATGAAAATCGCAACCCCTGCATTCCTCCCTCTTTGTATCGATACGCCGCGAAAATCGGTATACGTATATTCGCGGCTTACTTATATATCCTCGGAATTATATTGTTGCCATTACAGTGTCGGAAATGTAGCCGAACTGTTCGACATAATAACTATAATAAATTAATCTACAATTAATGAAAACAAAACTGGTGGATTATCTACTTTTAAATTTTTATCAGAAGAACAGTTTGAAACTAACGAGGAATACATTCATTGCGTTTGATTATGTTATTCTTAGCAGAGATAGTTATTAGTATATTCCTCCAGTTATTACTGCAATTGTTTTGCGTTAATCAACGCAGAAATTATTTAGTTACATAAGTAATTATTAATTTTTAATTTATGTCGTCTTAATGAAATACATTATTTGTGTCGCAATTTCTTTCTAATGAATCGTCCTTTTTAATTTGTATTTAAAATAGAAACAGTCGCGATTTTGTCTAAGAATCGGGGCTGGATCTAAAAATGGTACGGTTAGAATGCGAGAAGAGTTTCTCTTCGTTTTTATCGGCGTGTCCAGTCAGGCGTCTTGTCATGCATGGCCGATATTGATATGTGCACGCGTGTATTCGAGAGCAAGCCGTCGACGGAGAAGCGCTTCCTTCCTCCCTTCGTGAGAGTATGTTCCTCTTTCTCGTCTCCTCGTCTCGCATTCGTTTTCAGAGCGGAAGTTCGTGCACGAGAAATCCGGAAAATTGGACGGAGCGATCGCGTCTACTGTTGCCGACGAGCGTTCTTCAAATGAACGATCAGCTGGAATCCCATAAATCGGTCGGATCGATAGTTGCGAGGAGCAATGTAAAACATTTCGAGTAGCTCGACGACGTAATGTACGATGCTTTTATTAACGAAACGTCTTCCGACCTCCATTATTAAAGCGATTTTAAGAAATACTGAGACACGACAGAATAGAATTGCTTTATTCTCCTTAAATATAGAACGAATATAGAATATTCATCATTTTCAAATCGTGAAATATTAATCAACTTATAAAGAGTCTTGAGTACAATAAAAGTTACAGAATCTGCGTACGTTTTTAGGATTAGAACGATTAATTTTATTTACGAATTTTATTCACCAATTATTGTTACCACGACAAAATGTAATTATTTTACGCTTCTCTTATTTCAGTAGAATCTTAAAATCAACATATCTATTGATTCAAACAAAATAAAGCTGTTTTGATATGAAACAGACAATATTTTTATCTAATATGTTTCCATTGTCATGTTTGAAGCGATATCGCTAGAACGCGTAGATGTAAATGTAATAATTATTATGTAATATTGAACGCGAACGATATATAATAGTGAAGACTCTAGCCAATTGATCACCACTGCCGTAAATTTGTCTACACGGGCGATTGTGGTCAATCTGCACAGGGTGTTTTAGACTACCGGTTGATCCAGTTTCATTCCGGTTTCTTCGGTGAACTTCACCCCGGGAACGAGGCGAGCGCTGTCAACACAGAGGCGCGCGCACGGAATGACAAATGCTGCGCCGACCACCAATGTTGCTGCACAACAAATTATATCCAGGGCGATAAAATCTATCCTCGGACTTAGATAAATAGTGCTCGAAGGCGACACGTCGTTTATAAGTCCGTGACAGAACCGTTTCGTTCATTCTCCATCTAGAATTTTTCGTACACGCCGTCGTATAAAGCTCCGGGTACGATCCAAACGTAAACGAATTCACTGTGAATCTCACGTCTTTCTTTTCTATTTTATGTTACAGAATCGACCGTTGAACGTTTGGGCAATTCGTCGAGAAGATTCGCGAAGATTCAAGAAGGAGGAGTTCTCTCCGCGCCGATCGAGATATCCGAAATCATTAACGAGATTTAATTAATTATACAATCTTGTGAGAAATCTTGATCGCGATTCGACGTTGGTGAGAAATTTTTGCATAGTCACAGTGATGAATAACGATTGTAAACTTGGAATGCACAAATCTCAAATCCCCGAGAATTGCGAGATAAATAAACGTACGAGAGAACGCCCCACCCAGGAATCGTTCCGGCCCCATCCTACGCTCCCATGTTGCTCCGTCCTACCTTCTGCTTCCTCGGACATTAATTTCATGCAGAGAGCTGCAGGTGCGCCGTCAGGTAAGTACGTGCGATATTATTGGCCGACGTCGGGCAGACGCGAAGCCCGAGCTGTTGCGACTCGGCACGATCCCCATTAACCGTCCCATAAACAGATAATCGTGAATTTCCCGCCGATACCGTTCGCCCAATCAGATAAGACGGAACGTAGAGATACGAAATTATTGTCCTCGCATTTCTCGGCTCGTATAACGCCGGGACGTTATGGTATAAGTGTTAATTAAGGGCAGATCGGTCAGATTGGCCATACGTCTAGATAGAAAGTTGGCTGTATAATTGGCGGTTACGCTGAAAAATAATTGGCCTTTGAGGAATTAACTGTTTTGAAAAATTAACTTGTGGGCTTTATTATGCTGTAATTTTGGAGTGACATTAACAGAAGCAAAGCATATTGATGAGATACAAAAATAGCACATTTGAAAAGAATCATGGTCGACCGTCTAATTTACCATCGAAAAGAATGGTCAGAATTTTAAGACAATACTTGCAATTTGTATAAAGAAAAGTTAGCGCGTTGAAATTTCCGTTCAATTAACCCAAGCTTCCCCTTTTATTAATATTTATGCAAAGATACAGAAAAAACGCAGTTTCAAATTTACATAACAATTCACACCGCATAATTCTCTTATGCCAAAGTAAGTAGCCGTAAAAACGTGGCTCGCGAATTCGCCCTGGCTCGATGTCGAAGCTAAATGAAGGCTTTTCGCGCGTCTCGCTGCCATTATTTGGCAACGCGGCTACGTCTCTGTTTGTTCTACGAAGTGTGGAGTCGCGAGGGCTAGAAAGAGGAGTACTCCGTTAATCATTATCCTGGGGTATGTCGAGAGGGCGAAGGAAGCCTCCTTTGAGGCCGGACCACGGCTGCTCTGCCCGGAATTCCAGGGACTCGGATTACAATTTGGCGAGTCCAGGGCGAGGGGAGAGTAAAATGGCCGCCGGCGGTAGGGTAGTTTTGCTCGCCGTAGGGTGGCTACGAGGGTGGCTAACTGGGTGGTCGACGAGTAGCGGTAGAAGAGGAGGTGGGAAGGGGGCAGGGGATAGTGGTGGTGCAGGAGATGGAGGTGGAGGTAGCGGTAGGTAAAGGGGACGCGGTGGTGGCTGAGCGTCGGGGCAGCGGGGGACCGACGCTAGCCACAACCCCTTAAGGGTCGAACGAACCCTTGCACCACTACACAGAGTCCAAGAACCCCGGCTCTCTCGCTCTCTCTCTCTTCCTCACTTACTCTCTCTCTATGTATATGTATATACATATATATATATATCTCCCAGTTATTCTCTCTCCTTCCGTTCGCATTCGCCACTACACACTGTCTCTTCGTCGCGCTTTCCACGCTCGCTCTGACTCTCGATTTGTCTCGCTCTCGTCCTTCTCTGTCCCGTCACCTCACCCTCTAGTCGCCCTCCCTGCCTTGGCGCTGAACAACCTTTATATCCACAGCCGCTATACCCACTACTACGAGTACCGAGTACGTACGTACTACCTAGCTTGCGTTATTCCCGCGTACGAGGGAGGGAAATGCTCAAGAGAGAAAGAGAGGGATGGAGAGAGAGAGAGAGAGAGAGAGAGAGAAACGGAGGAACGGAACACATAGGGGTGAGCGAGCAGAACGAACAGAGAAAGACGAACGTGATACCGCGAGAGAGCGAGGGCGAGACAAAGAGAGCGACTCATTCGAGAGAAACGGAGATCGCGGCAGCGACGAGGAACAAGGAGAAGAGAAAGAGGTTGAAAGCGACAAGAGTGAGCGAGAGGGTTGGGCGAGCGGGCGCTAGGGGCAAGGGTGGAATTTTAGAGCCGGGACCAGCCTTAAAATACACGCCGCGCGAAATGCCGGGCGTGAATTAGAGCTCCCTGCGTATACACGCTTTCTCTTCGCCGGCGTGGCGAAGCGAAGCGATGCGAGACGCGGCGAGGCGCGGCGAGGCGAGGCGAGGTGAGGTGAACGACGAACGAACGGACGTACTTACCTTCGGAATTTTCGCAAGCCGCAGAGCAACGCCCGTTGTTTCTCTCAGTTGCATTCGTCCCGGCTCGAACGAGCTGCATTTCGATGATCGCGCTTGTGACGATGAGCGACGTTCATTACTAGAGGGACGATTAAATAAAACTTTTGATACTGTCGTCGCATTTAGTTTGTAGTTTTTTGATACACAGTTCTGTTCTCGCCTTACATAAAAGTTGCATATAAATTTGTCATTTAAATCATGCGGTTTTTATGTAGTGTTTTCACTTTCACGCGATCAAAAATTTTTCAACCGGGAAAAATATAATTTAAAACAACTAAAAATATAATTTTTAAAAATCTTCACACTATTCATATGCAATACAATAAAATCTGTCGATATAAAATTAAAACGTATAAAACTGCTAATGAATCGATATCGATAATAAATCGTGCAAGAGATAGAGTCATTTTTTATATTGTATCACGGTGTTAAATACGTTGTCAGTTGATCGTGAAACACTTTGCGATTTCGAATTTCACTGCTCACCACGAATAAATAGCCGTCTAGAATCCTGTTTGAAAATAAACGAGAGAGAAAGCAGGACACCCAAAAGACGTAAGTCAGTCGGACGTGAGAAGTTTCACGATGTTAAGATCTTTTACCCAGGCAAAGGACTCGCAAGTGGGGATACAATCAGGATGCCGCGAATAGCATGGATACAAATAGGAGTTACACTTAAGTTCGAAAGCAAAATTTCTTCTGTGGTTTTCACTAAGCTTAACACTAATCTCGTTAGAGTTGCTAAATATTTTATCGCATTCGCGCTGTAAAATATTTATTTTTCTCAACGAGAAATATAGAGGCGTCTAGCCGTCGATAGGACATCGCTCGATGCCGCGGCGGCATAAAAAAAAGAGAACCATCAGAGGCGGCGAGACGAATAGATCACGATGGGAATCGGGGATGTACCGTGAATTTTAACACGTCTCCAAGAACATAAGACCAATATAAGTATCAAGATTTGGTCAGAATGTAGGTTAAATCGAAAATACAATAATTGTCGGCGAATGGTTTCTCCGATAGAAATAACATGGATTAGATACCAATTAGCAATTAGCGTATGAATATTTAAGTGAATCTATTAAGTATTTCATGGCAGTTAATTGGTTGCAAAAATAATATCGTCACATGATTATTACATATTCCTATATATGTTTGATATATCTTAGACTAATATACTACTAGTTTATATATACTGATTGGCAGATATCGAGTTCTTCATAATAATTAACTTTATGAATTCTGTTCAGTTTCATTTCTCACAATTAGATATCTCTAAACACGAGTAATTTTAAAATGATGGCTGACAATTTACTAAACATTTTAATAAGTACACCCTTAAATCGTAAATAGTGGGATAAATTACGTTGAGCGAAAGGTTGAGCGTTATATCGGTAAAGTTCCGACGGGAGAAACTTTTATTTAAGGATGCTGCTGCTGGGGCATGTCAGGCGTTTCGTTAACGGCGAGTTTAACCGCGGCTAATTTCGTATAATAATTGCACCTTATAAAGGAGATTTTGAACCTAATATCCTCAGTGTTCATCTCGTATTTATCGCCGTTCCTCGAGAGATGGACAACTCCACTTTTGGTATCACAGTGGAATCTAAATTTGAACACGACGCGACGGATTACCACTCTTGATAATCAATAAGAATAAAAGTCGTACTTACGTATAATATAACGAAATATATATATGTACAATTATATATTTTTCTTTTATATTTTATTTTTCTTTTAATTTTTAAAAATTTTTTCCAACACAATTTTTTTATAATACAAATAATATATTTATTGCCAAGTTACCGCTATAACGAAATTATTATTGAAAATTTTATATTGATAGTTCAAGTAATACCATTAAATTTTCCACAAGAACAGCGGTAATAAAATTTCCAATATAGTCACTTTAATACTTTCAACGGCACTTGAACCAAGACGTACAATTGCAGTTTAATAGCTTCCAGTCTTTCAATAATAAGTAATGGTTCTTTACTTTTGCTTTACTTGGCTTGAGGATTTTGAGGGAATGAACGTGGCAAACTGCATTTCGGCCGCGGCAACTCTTTCGCTCATATGAATTTTCCATCGTAAATAACGTGTATTTGCATCGTCCTCAACTACCCTCCGGCTTCGTCACGCGCGCGCCAATATTAACACACGCTCGCAAACAAGGAACAATCCTCTGACGGGACTGATATTTTTTTCCGTCGCTTGTCGCCGCGCCGCTCAGACGACGACGACGACGACGACGACGACGACAATGATGAGTACGCGCGCGGATTTAACTAATAAGAGCAATTAATGCCGGAGGTAGTAGCTAGAGGGTGGTTTGTCCGCCATGGCATGTCTCTCTCGCCTGGCGGTCGCCTCGGTCAATACCCACCGGACAAGATGGCCGACGCCCACTCCAACACAAACTCGGAGTTACATACATTTATGTACTCAAATGTATAACCCACCGCCGCCCCCCCTCCGGACGGAGTTGCCTTTCTCCTTCCGCCGGCTTCAACCCTCCTCGGTCTCGCCAGCCACTCGGCTACACGGACACCGAACTTCATCATTATTATCTCGCCGGCCTGGTGTACCTACCTTCCTACCGCCGAGTCTGAATTTTGCAAAAGCCGCACGGCACTCGCGCCTTTAACGATAATATTGAAACGGAAATTCGAGAGAATTTTGGTTAATAGTGCATACACTGCAGTTAATTACTCACCCACTTTTGAAGCGCGAGTTTACTTCCGTCTTTGTTACGGGCCATGTTAAGTTTTTATTTGTATACTGCATGGTGTTACGTATAATCCGCGAAAGAGTCCGTGACGCTTAAAGTACTTTGTTATGACACGCTTTATTTATTTGATTGTTATAATCTTGAATGTTTAAGATTAGCACATTAACAGCGCTTTACGAAACCGACTAGTTTATTTACAATGATTTTACCTGCCTTTTACAATGATTTAAACAATATAAAATTTAAGAATCATGTATGATTTAAATATTTTAATCAATTAAACTAAATGTCATTTTGTTATTGTGATTAAGCTGACTCCATCGCGTTAATTATGATATCTAAATTTAATTGTAATAAGTAAACGTTAATTTGAGGTTGTTCTAAATCAACATGAAATGTTATTTAATTACTTTTAGTAATCTTTAATAACTTTACCTAAGTATAGATATATATATTGAAGGTATTTATATAATATTAATACCACATGTAATAGATGAGACTCTATTTCTAACGCACTGAAACATTCAGAATTCTTAATCAATAATTTTAAAAGATTTGATTAATCTCGAAAAAATTATGGATTTATGATCTTAAAACAAATGACTATCAAATATTAAATATTAAATTCGCATTTGTGTTATATATAAATTTTTTTTGAAGATTGGATTACAATCTGCATTTATACAAATCTCAAATGTTGGATAACGTTCATTTCTCTCCGATAAATATCTGTTCTTAATTAGGCCTATAGCATAATGTACGGGCTTCTTTTACGTTTAATTCGACGCAGTGTTAGCTCGTTAGAGCATGTACGCGCGAATGAACCGTGCGAATAGGCACGTCGTACAGAATCTCGATTGGTCAGTGCAGAGGGGTGGCCAACCCACGCGTCCGATTGGTCAAATCCACCCTTCTCTCAGACGAATGCTGACCCTTCGGGGGTGGGTTCTGTCGCCGGGAAATATCGCTGATCTGTACCTTAACAGGATGCACGCTCGCGGGAATTGAATTATATGGCTCTCTCTCTCCCCCTCTCTCTCTTTCTTTCTCTGTTTGCGCAGTAAAATAAGAAAAACAACGCAACGTACGGCGCGTTGCCCCGTTTAAAAATACTTATCCGGGTGACTGCGAATCGCACATGACACTCATAAACCACGCAAATAATGCGTCGAGAGAACTATAGCGCAGTTTTTTTTTTGCGTTTCACCGGACGATGCGTTCTCGGTTCAACGTTACGTTTCGTAGGAGAAATGTGTAAAATCGATCGAATAAAAATCGGAATAATTCTAACAATGGACTGTACGTGGTAGTAGTAAAATAAATTCAATATTATCGATTCAATTTGAGCAGGAATAATGGTAATTATTACAGTATTATCCCGCGCTTACGACGACGAAATTTTTCCCCTCGCGAACAACGCGCGTCCAGGAATATCCGAGTGTAATTGATCTAGGAATTTAATCCGTTCAATTCAGAGGTAGCCGCGAGATCGGGAATCCCGCTCTCGACAATACTTCCCCGCCGCGTTCTTTATCGGGAAACCGAGTGGGACGGAGAGTCGCGAGCGGAGTATCGGCCGTAATGAGATTGAAATTAATTCGACATCGCGGTGCCGAGACACGACGAGATGTTCAACGATAAGATAATTCGACAAATTTGCTCGAGTAACTCCGCGAGATCTTCGCCGGGGTCTCGCGAGATAAAACGACTTCTCGCTCTCTTCCGCTTCTTTTTCTTTCTCTCACCCCTCGCCTCCCCCCGCCGCCAGTCGGGCGATATACACGAAGCACACGACCTCTTTAACCGGAAGACGAATGATCATTACTTAATCTTTTGACCGAGGACGAGGCGCCGTCGCCGTTGGAGTATCCTGGCTAATCCGGCGCAATTGTTTTCGTCCATGTTGACTGCTTATCTGGCTTAACAGCCGACTAATTCCGCGATCTAACAAACTTCGAGCTTCATGGTCTCCCTAGGCACTTAACCTCCGTTACCGTGAGTTTTTTGTCGGGCTGCTGCGAGCGACTTGCTGAATTAAAATTGTAAATTCCGCGAGATAACAACACGGAGACACCGAGGCAACAACGCACCGTGGCAACACGCGATAAAGGGCCATTATGTTTAATGAAATTATCTTAGTATTCTATAAACTGACTAATTACTCATTCATTTATTTAATATACCTTTCGGCGTGGATTTCCTCAACGGAATATTGCAATTAAAAAAATAGCAATTATTTAATATTAAATTAAATTTTTAATACAAGAATGTTTAATTAAATTTTTCGACAAACTGAAATTAGACCGTATCTACAGGAATAATTTTGAAAGGAACAATAAAAAAGAATTGGTCTAAAAGTAATCAGTAAATTTATAACAATTTTACAATTTTATATACAATTTTTTTCAGTATTACTCAAATTTTTATATTTACATTTTATATAATTTATATAAAAAATTTTTGAGGATTTTACGAATAATATTTTAATATGCATCGTGTCTCGCTGGCTCAATTTTAATATGTGAGTTTTATGTAGGACAAAGAAAAATTATAAAATTATAATACCAAGCAAGTGCAAGTAATGCGTAACGAGTTATAATGCGTGCTGAGGGTGCAGGCTAGGATTTGTAACTCTCAGTCACTGACCTGAATGTCTCTTCCGCTGCAGGGTGTATAGCAACCCTGGCCCTAAGCTCACTGCACCTAATAGTTTTACTGACTGGACTGTACCTCCTATTAGCAGGCAACCGTGTATTGCATCGGTGCTTTTCGAGTTGGGGTACTTCGGGTGCGAGAAACAGGAATGGCGAGGTATCGCAAGCAACAGCGTATTGTCACGTGAATCAGAAATTATTCGTATCGATGAAACTGTCTTGCAAATATATTCACAATCACTGATGTGACAGAATATTTTTTATATTAATAATTTTTATATTTTGCTATCTTCTATGCTCGAAAACATTTTTCGTTGCCTGTTTAAGTTGTCTGCTAAATTCTAGTAAAAAGATGTCATCTTATAAAACGTTCTCAAATATCTACATTAAAATTTTTCACTAGTCATTTTGAAGATAGGTATTATTTATGATACACTACATTGTTTAGTACATTTTCAAATATGATTTGATTAATTTTATAGAGGCAGTGTGATAATAAACATTTCAACAGAGAGAAAACTGCAGTAAATTTAAGAATCCTTTCGTACAAATAATATTGCAATATCAAAATTGATATCACTCATATAATTCAATAATCTTATCTTGCAAGTGATTTCATAAATTCCATGTAGTTGTCATTATTTTTTTGTTTATAAATATTCTGATCTCATAATTGCTCTTAGACGAGGATACAAAAGTAATATTTCTTTTTTTTTTTAAACATTTGTTTGCGGAGATAGACGATAGCAACCCCTCGCTACTTGTTTATTATCGAGGCAGAAGATAGTCGCAAGCTACGATAAGAATAACTTCCTGCTATTTACGACGCGGAAATGGTCGCAACGGAATTCGGGGGTGGTGCAAGTGTTTGACATATTTTGCCCGGGAAACCGACAGATCAGGGACGAAGGCGGCGGG
>VBVQ01004783.1:0-13741 GCA_011636635.1 Tetramorium simillimum | reverse complement strand
TACATATTTAATTAATATTATTTCATTATTATTCAATTACGTATAATATTTTAGCTTTCATAAAAAATCTTACCTTACACAGAGAGAAAAGTATATTAACAGGTACATTAATTATTGTATGAGTGCACGATTTTATTTTCCAAAGAGGAACAACCCTCGTTATTTCAACCATTATTATATTGTTATAATTATTGTTAAATTAATATTTTTATTATTTTTTTGAGTACCATCAGATATACCTATAGTATTAAAATTATTTTTCACCATTCTAGATATTTTTTCAACATTTTGATTAATTAATCTTGAATGTGGAATTTCCGAGTGTTGATTTCCCGGGTATGGATTTCCACAACCACCTACTTTTCGAGTGTGGATTACTCCACACAATCCACACAAAAAACGCCGGGCCTGAGAGAAAGTATATTTGTTTTATTCTAACTTATTATACTAGGTTAAAAGTACAGTGAAAACGAACAGGCCTATAATCTTAATTTTGTGTTTTTAATTGTTCAGAGATTTATGGTTCAATCTACGTTTATAATGCGATGCGCGTGGCTGACATTTATCTTAAAGCAATTTTGTACGGTACAGAAGATACTTTTTCAATTGTCAGTCAAAAGAAAGACATTACTGGCTGTTCTCTACTCATGTTCAAAGCCTATATTTGTTCCACAGTTGGCCAGCAATTTGAAAAAGTTTGTAAATGTCGAGTGGAAGTAAAAGCACGATACGCAAACACCAAAAAGTAACTTCTTACTGTATGTCGGATTGCTTTAGTCGAATACTGATTTTGTTTTATATCATCATAGCTTTGAAAAAGGATAAGGTTAAGAAATTAGTATTCATTTAGCTACAGGTATCCTCAGCTTCCGAAGGTTTAGCCGCAAACAGATATGCTCTTCCTATTGAAAGAGTATATCTGTTTGTAGCTAAACCTTTAGAAACTAAGGATTTAAAGGATTCATAGGATGGAAAGTAGGAAAAGAATTTATGCTTACAATATTTTAAATATAAATTTTATTCTGGAGACTAATTAAATTAGTTTTTCAAGATAAATGGCTATTTTATTTCGATAGCAATTTATAATATTTTATCTCCGTTATATTTGCAATGCTTGCGGTTACTCGGCTTTTATTTCGTATTGGAAAATGAACGAAAGCTTAGGCAATTAACAGATGACTTTCGCACTTTTATGACGACAAGGTATCGTCACGTAACAACATTGCATTGCAGTTTTGAGATGAAAATGTGTGATAAAAATTTTTAAGAATGGCAGGCTGCGGGAGGGGGGGAGGAAAGCAAGCACCACATATGGCCGTCGGGGAGTATTAGTTAATGGTGTTAGCTGTCCCCAATATATTCAGTCACCCTATTTTTAGTAGTAGCCTCGATACAAAGAACTTCGGGTATGCAACACGCACGTAAGCAGAATTCACGTATGTTGTTAGTCTCGTTGTCGCATGCATGTTTCGTCAATAGCGTTATTCTGTTTGCTATGTCAGGAATTGTTAACATTTTATAAAGAAAATCTGTTTTGCATATATTTATTTTAACTTATATAAAAATAAAATCTTTTATTTCTTATAATCATATTGTATAAAAAGAAGAGTTCTTTGTCATTGATATACTAAAATAATTATATATATATTTTTTTCTCATTATATATAATATTATTTCATAAATTTATAAAAAAATCTTGCATGTAACAGAACTAAAAAGTCTTCTTATTTTTATCAACGATTGCCAGAGATCGCGTGCAATATCGATACCAAAGGCTTGATTAGCTCCGAATGAAAATCCGACGTGGACGGATACCCACGAGATATTAACGTCTACAGAATGGATCAGGAGGTTTAGAAAGGAAGGAAGGCGGAGGTGCAGTTGAAAGGCGAAGGGGGGAGTTTGGTTGATTTTGAGGGGTTGCTACGGGGGTTGTCGTGGCGTACCCCTGCGGGCTCCCGCTCTCGGCTCCTAGATGCCAGGGTGGTTTACCCCCGACGACCGTAATACGCTGTACGAGGGGTGAGAGTGCAGCGAATGTATACAAGCTTGTGTGCGTGCACACATGTTAGAACGCGGTATTACGTACGTGGGTAGCCGCGTCTTTCGTGTATAGTTGATGACATCGATCATAAATGCAAGAATGTATAAATGTGTTGTTTGTAGAATTTTTTAAAAATATTTAAAATCTATATATAATAATTTTTACTCCTTTGTTTAACTGCTCCAATTTTGAATGAGCAGATACTTTTGTGAATTTTATAAACACACAGTGATCATTATTTACTAATTAAGAAATATATACGATTAATATAGGTATTTTTTTGTTTGTGACACCTTAGCTACATTTTTAACTAATACAGTATTATTAGTTTGCTTATACTAATAGACATTAATTTTGAAATAGTGCCACAAATGTTTAGAATGTTTGCTATCGTAAACTTCATGCGCTATACCACGTATGACATCGAATAAGGCATGCTGTGTTCGACGAAAGGGGACCACTGGACCAAGAATAATCGATAAATCTGCTTTAGAAGGGCGAGCCCATCCCCTATAGTCTGCATCTAAGCGATCTTTAGGATCAGTAACGACACGCTTGCTCCTTGAAAAAGTGTGCCGCAGTGTCGCCTTTGAAATATGAACAACGCTCGCAGGATGTCCCTTTATAATATTTTCACAATTTTTTACAAAAGTGTGTGTAAACAACAAAAGATTTATCCAATACTTATTTTACGTGTGAATATCGAATGCGATCTTGATATTGCGCCGTTAAAATGTAGAATTAAATAGGTTCAATTTTATGCTCAAATTATTAAGATTGTTAGATCACGCTTTTTCTGAAGAAATTCGTTCGTTCATGGAATACGATATGATCTATGATTGGGTTTAAAATTTAAAATGAATATTTCTCGTTGTTCGTCAAGCTAGTATCGGGAAAAAAGGCGAGAAGCTGTAATCTATGTGAGAACCTCTGCGGGGTAAGTCTCACCCTATCCAGTCATGTGTGATGGACCTAAATGGATGAGACGCACCCCTGCAGCGGCTGCTGGCCTATCGGCTGTCCATAATTTTTGCAGCTATTCCAAAGGGTAATATCTGGAGGGTGGGTACACGGGGCTCTCTACCTCCGAGAGGATAGGTACTAAGTACCTACTTGCTCGGGCATTAAAAATGCCGGCGTGCTTTTGCCACGTACGTCTAGACCCCAATCTAGTTCAACCTTCTACATCGTCTCTCTTTCTGTCGATAACCAATATAAGATATAGAATATAGCCGTAAATACATTTTTCTCAATATTTTATCAATCTAAACAAGTCTTTTTTACACAATACGTACGTCGTAATTATCATAATAAAATTTGATATTTCGACTTCTTGATATTGAAAAATATTTTAGCGACAATAATTTTCAGATAAACTTAAAGTTGACTTTTCTTTCAAGAATGACTTTTCTTAACGAGAATAGAAAGATTTTTATACTAATTTTTTAATTTTTATATTTTTATCATTTTTCTTCTTGAATATAATTTCCATTTTCAAAAAATTTTATAGTTCTTATACATCTTAGAAGTGCTGTCTGTATAAAATTTTATACAAACATTATAATGCATTTGGCTTTCGAGAATATGCATATTTTACATATTGCAAGAAGAAGTCTACAAGCTTCTACATTATTTCAAGAGAGAGAGAGAGAGAGGAGGGAGAGGGAGAGAGAGGCCAACTGGAGATATTACGTAGGTTCATTTCGATGTGAATCGATTTGGCAAATTGGTCAATCGTTGAGGGGTCAGAATTTCAGTAGCGGCTGCGATGACGGGGTAGAAATGAGGCTGCTGGTCCGAGAGGGTGGTGTCGGGTTGTACCAGGACGGTGGAAGGAGAGACGGTGTAAGGAAATTGTTCCGACGTGTCCACTTCCTCCCGGACTGATGAGTTCCGTTCTGCCGTTGGATGGAAGCTGGGTGGACCCTCGCAAAAAGAAACCGAGGGTCCGCCCTGGACGTTTCGAACTTACCTACGAATTTGGTCGGGGAACCGATTTCGTGGATTTTGAAACAGGTCAGCGTAACTTGTAAAATCATGAAATTCGTATTCCAGTCAAGTAACTTAATTCCAAATGCCTGTGAAAGTCGCAATGAGTGAAAGTTGCAATGAGTTGCAAAATCGACGAAAAGGATTTGTATGTATAGTAAAAATGTATATGAATGCCCTCGTTCTAAGGAAAAGCCATAAATTTATTTTTCCTAAATTTAGACACTTTTTATGAATTGTATCTTTTATATCTGTTACTTTTACTTTTGTTGCTTTCTTTGGTTTTTTTTTTCCTTTGGAGATCCTAAGAATATCAATTCACTAAAAGATAGGTAGTGGTTGCAATCTCTAACACATGCCATTTTTTGACATAGGTCCAAGGACACATTCCATCATGAAACTGACAGTTGAAAATAAATTATACTCGTACGAATCGTTCGATCTTTTCTAAAATTGCATTTTAAGTTAGATACTCTCTTAGTGCTATGCAAACTATTTTTATAGATAGTTAAATTATTTTTAAATACAATGTATTCTGGTAAATACTTGAATGTGATTTAAAAAATGCTTAGTAAATGTACAGCACGGTAGAACTTTTCAATTTATTGCTTTTCACATTCCTAAGATCGATCTAATCTAAGGTCTACTCAGTATCGTATTTGTAGGTTCGCGCGATATCGCTGATAAAAAAACGTCGAAGAAAAAGAATTTTTGATTGCATGGGCGGTCGGAGCGAGTGAAAAATTTCAACACGCAAAGGAACAAAAGCGTGGCGGGCCCGTTCTACGAGCGAAAAACAAGTTTCCTCTCGGAAACAAATGTGGAAAGATCGATCCGCGTTCCGCGAAACGACGGCGCGGCGCGCCGCGCCGATTTAGCGGCGAACACGGCCTGAAAATCGGTGGTTTCCGCGAAACAAT
Organism: Tetramorium simillimum; assembly: GCA_011636635.1. Classification (NCBI taxonomy): domain Eukaryota; kingdom Metazoa; phylum Arthropoda; class Insecta; order Hymenoptera; family Formicidae; genus Tetramorium; species Tetramorium simillimum. The sequence continues at coordinate 8,788 of VBVQ01004783.1, read as the reverse complement.
TCGCCTTTTCAGCGGCTCTCGCTGTGCCAATCGACGATCAAACAGCGCCTCGACGGAACAAATGTGTGCGTGCAACGCACTACGTGACGTACACGTGCCTGTGGGGCAGGTACTCTTTAATCCGCGACAGCAGCCGCGAGCGGGTCGATAACCGATAACGAGGTCGGGGCATTGCGATGCAAAACAGCTCGTTAAACGTTTTTCCTAAGATCGCACGACGCCGCGCTTTCGCTTTTACCTTCGCCCTCGCAGCGGCCACGAGCAAAAGACGTTAAGTTCGAAGAGCAGGGCGTCTCTCGAAGACGACGACGATTCTGTGTTTCGTCGAGAGCGGAAGGAAGAGATCTTCGCTGTCTTCTCTGTCGTTGCGAATTCCTCTCGAAAGAAGCTTATTATTTCCGCGATTTCCCGCCGTACATCTTTCTCTCCGGACTTTAGCGAAACGCCGTGTAATCCTCGACACGTTTCATCATAAGAATAGTTAATGAATCGCAAGAGAAAATCAATGAGAATCCTTTTGAATAACCCTGCGGGAAGTCTCTTGTTTATTTTTATTGTACCGCTATATTGCACTCCTTTCAGCTTCTTTCGTAAAGATTTCTCAGCTACTGCTTGCTCTGAAAATTCGATTATTATTCATTAAAAGAAAACTGTAAATTGAGAAATTGGAATTGTCTGCTCTACTCTATTGAAACTGTGTGTGTTAATGGATTTACTTTTTTTTAAATATTGCAGTCTCTGCAATTTCTGGATATATCGTTTTCTGTAATATAAATGCATTTTCGTGGCAACGACTCGTTTGATTTTTTTTTGCGAGGAGCATTCATGCACACTATCGGCGTAAACGCGGCGGACCGGTGCGTCGGCTCGCCGATTTGCCTCGACCGATCGCGTTGACACTGCCTCCGCAACCGTGAAGAGACCTTTACGAGCGCGTAATCCAGTGCGTACAACGCGATCTACGTACGTAAACGAAGCAGGCGTCCCGACCCTGCGTCCAGCAGCCTCTTTCGCATGCGTAGCGCCTGCGGTCGGTGCGTTGTTGGGCAGGTGAACCGGGGCGAGAGCGACACACAGGAGAGAGTGGGCGGGGTACTTACTAATTGTCCGAGCCCTTCGCCCCTCGACCTGACCCCCTCATCAACGCTGATTGCCTAACTCTAGGACCCTCAAACCAGGGTCCTCACGATTCTAGACTAGCGAAGAGGATAGCGACGTCCTCCGGCGTGTCGACGAAGCGAATCAACCGCTCCTTCCGCGTCGCATTATACTTCAATTGCTCGTAGCCCAAGTCCTCGTTGATCCTCTATCGATCTCTGTTTGACTAATTGGAATAGTTAAAATAATTCTATTTATTTCGGGCTCGCATTTACTACGTAGAATAATTGAAATAAATTTGATTTGATTTTTTTTTTATGTGTGTGTGGAATAAAACTTTTTTATTTCGCGTTGTGAATCTTTTATATTCGATAAAGTACACGAGATGTGAAATTATTATATAACTAAACTTTTGCGAATATATGCAAATTTTGTTGCTGCGAAATTAACGTGGTTATCTCGAAAAATATTCATTTTCCCTCCCGTTTACGCTAATTGTGAGATCGCGAGGTCGAACGCGATAGCTCGGCGTTGCAGCACGTAAAATGCCAAACGGTTCGGGCTAATAAGAGCGGTTTGTTTCGAAATCGCAAGTGGAAGTCTGTATACACCGAAAGTCGATTATTCAGCTCGGGGATCCGCACGTTCGCCCGTTGATTTTTTCCATCCCGTGTGCCGCGGCTGACTCAATTATACATGACGATTCTTTGAGCAAACATTAGTTAGCGCCGGCTGGCTCGCGCGTCGGATTGGCTTGGATCGGCTCGCCTCGGTTGATGTGGTGACCCTTCATGGTTGCTTGGTTCCGTTGTCTACTCGTCAACGAACAGCCCCACGGTTACGGGGTGTCAACGCGGTTCTCATTTTCTCGCCGGGGGATTAATCCCATTAAGCGCGGCGCGAAACTGCGAGATCGCCGAGCTTGCGCGATCGATCAGTCACTTTCGAAATTTCAGCGCCAGATTCGATCGCGATTTTTAATCAAGGCGATCTGATCAAGATTTTACATCGCGCCAGATATGTTGTTACACACCACGTATCGAATTTTCGCTGCAGTGTTTTCGATCCGAAGGTATATATCGGGGGAGGCGCGTATACATCGCACCTGCAACCGGAATGCGAGAATTGAGTTATTCGACGTCACCGAGATTAACTGCGCTCGTACTCTGTGCACCAGTTGACAAACACGACCGGAACAATTCAGAAAAAAAACTATCCCTTACCCCAGGTCGTGTTTCAGCGTGATGCAGCACAGTCCCGACGGACATTTCGCGTCATGCGACATCTCGTCGAATGAGCCGAACGTTATCGAACCGCGGTTGCGTCGTGTTCATGGTTTTTCCGCCGGCGCGGCGTGTGAAATTAAGCGCGCGTAAATTTTCACGCGCGGAGAAATCACGGGATCTCCGCGCGCGAATAATCTCTCCGCGATTCCGCCAGCTCGTAGCGGCGCAAAGAACCACTGACCTGTCAGATTTGTCTGAGAGAGACCTGAGAACCGCTGATGTGTCCCCGAACCTATAGGTACTAATACAGATCTCACGCACTCCCCTCGATATAAACCATTCTCCACCCTTGTGCTCGCCGTATGGGATCCTTTACGCACACACGAAAGAGACGGGACGATTGCGCGACGGTACGGACCATTCAGATTTAAATCGCGACAAAAAAATATGGATTCCCCTTGCAGCAGCACGGAGTGCGACGCGTTCCGCTCTCTTTCATATTTCTCCTTTCTATTCGCGTCGCCCGGACTGCTCGACGACACTTCCTTGACACTTTTGAGAATAGATCTCGCGCGCGCGCGCGCGCACGCGCGTGGTAGATATCGATCATTCTTAGGATATAATAGTGATCGATCGTTAAATTTTACTTTAAAGGTGCTGAAAAGGATGTGATTAAATATGACAGATTGTTTAAATTTTCACATACGGATTTCGATTTATTCATCTCGTTGCATTTCTACCATCTATTTACATTAAAACTCTGGCTTATAAATAATATCAATATCTCTGTGTTTTTTGGTCTCTTTCTCTCTCTCTCTCTCTCTCTCTCTCTCTCTTCTCTCTTTTTTCCCTTTCTCACCCATTCACTTACTGTGTACTTCTATGAACACACAAAATGTAAATAAATCTTTATCTCTCTGTAACTACTTTATTGTCCACGAACTATATACACGGTATATATACAATTCGTTTCCATATGTACATTTGTTCAAATTTATAAAGTTCATCGAGAATTTTATAATTTTGACTTAATAAAATTTATAAAATTCGTCGTGAATTTGCAAAACTTGAAACATGTGTCCGCAATGGTAGACAAACTGTCTTCGATGTGTCTTGGAATATCTGAAAGCTGAATTGTCTAAAAAATTGATGATTAATTTTATGAATGTTTTTACGAACAAATTTTTTCAATTTATCGCGTATTTTATCATTTTATCATTTATTTTATGATTTTAATTCATTTATAGAATTTATGATTAAAATGTTATATACAATATATACCTCTGTAATTCGTAAATCTTATAAATTTTGTTATTCGTAAAATTAATCATAAATTTTTTCGTCTACCACCACGGCGATACGTTTTCACTAGCCTTCTTCCAAGATATTCGGGACTTCGTTCCTGCTATTTGGATCTACGATTTTGAATACGGCCTCCAGACTTTCGCGGACGACGTCGAGAGTTTCGTCGGCGACGGACTCCTTTGTGAGGGCGGTATTCTTTGGGAAATGAGCGCGGTGGGCGCCTTCAACTCGTTTCTCGTGCCCTCGGTTGGTTTTTTCGGGTTTCTGTCGGGCGATGATGACGACGAGGACGTGCTCGGTGGCGGTGGCAAGGTGTTCTGTCCAAGAGGCATGAAGGCACTTCGAACCTCGTCGGCCGCGGACTCGCTGCCCGACTCGCTAGGGCTGGGCGGAGTTCTGGACGGACTCGGCGCGATCGCCAGAACCGATGTCATCGCGTTCGTCGTCGACATATTGCTTGTAAACGCCGCGTAATCGGGATAACTGTTGACGTAGTCGATCGGATACGTCAGAATTGGCGAGAAGGCCGAATTGAACAGATCGGGGGGTGGTGGTACCGCTCCTGAGGAAGAAAGAATCGGTTAATCTCGACCGTCCGTCCGCGGGGGCGAACGTAGTAGTAAGTCGCATTGTTGTTTCAACGAACGAGAGGGATGTACGTGGCTACGGGAAAGCGGGACGAGGGAACCGTAGAGGGGTCCGCTGTGGGAAAAGAGAGCTCAGACTCACCCCTCGGTCCAGCTCACGGAGTATGAATCATCGGCAGGCGTCGCGAACTCGACGAAATCGATAACGCGGATTCTCTCGTGAGCGCGGACTCTCTTTTAAGACTTTTTTTTTTCACGTTCACGATACATAAAAAAAGTGTGAAATGCTTCTCCCGCTCGATCCGTTTTTTCCCTTCGTTTTCTTTTCCGAGCGCGATGACGTTACGCTATTTTACCTTTAAAAGCAGAATGCGAGAACTGCCAGGTTGATCCGAAGAACCCGGCGTCCAGCCAGGGATTGAATAAGCCACCAAGTCCATGAAAACCGGCGCTATACTGATAATCTATAAAACAAATCGGAGATGCTTGATTATACATACATACGCTAACGGCCAGGGTTTCGAACGTTGAAAATAGATTTCATCGTCTTCTACGCGCACGACTAACATTTACAACTTTACGATCTACCAGATTCTCTCGCAGTTTATATTGCGGCTGTGCGTTTTTAAATTTGCGAGCAGTAAAGAGACATGTAGAGCCGTTACAAGAGATCTTATTGTTCAAAAGAACGAAATTTCCGTTGCCACGAGACTAACGAACTGACAAACGCCGAGAGAAGGAAGAACTCGGCCACCCAAGATCTATAAAAGCGAAGATTAACGGGCGCTTCCCCCGGGCGATCCGGTGGAGGCAGCTAGTGTATCTCTGTTTATACGAGCGTGGCATAAAATCCGTTATTACGACGTGGCGCGAGTTTTCGTGGCGCGGCACATGCTACCGCCATATGCGGTGCGATAAACAAACGCATAAACGCGGCTTCTTTTGCAGACGTCTATCCTTCCCCGTCGCCGTCGCCGCCGCCGCCGCCGCCGCTGGTTACCATCTTCCGCGTCTCTCCCGACTTCTTTCCCCCCCGGGGGTGCCGACCAATAAACAGTTTGACTTAGTGGGCCACGGCGGCCCAACCGGCGGCGCGGCGGCGTTTTCGGGGAAAATAAACGCGGCAGCTAAAGAGCGTACCGCCGACGAAGACCTCGTTCTCGCGGCTTGACACGATGCCAGATCTCTCTGCGTGTGTCTGTGTGCACGTCGGCTGCGTACGTGTGTGCGTGTATATGCTGCATGTGCTCTTGCGCGGCGTGCATGTGCGCGCGCTCGCCCGTGCACGTGCGAACCGACGCTCGGTGTCGAGGGCTCGGCACCGTTCAGCGGCACCGCCACCACCTCGCGGTTTGAGGTCCACCAGATATACGCCGGATTATTAAACGCCCGCGAGGCTCCGACGCCCGTTTGCGGATTCCGCGGTGGTCACGGAGCTTCCGACGACTTTCGGACCCGTCGCTTGAATGCCACCCTTGCCCCTCCCCCGTTGTAACAATGTCGTACCCGAGCCCCCTTCGTCGAACTGTCGGTGTTGACCGCGTTTTCGCGATTACTTTATATTTTTTTCGCGACGTTAATTTAGGCAGAGAATAAAATTTAAAGTTGGTCTTGAATTTGTATATTATCTACTTTTGCGAGCTTTTTTTTTTTAATTTAATCTCTAAATTCTGCTTCAGTCTACTTACTACTACTACTACTACTACTCTAAACTTAAATTCTAGAATATTGCGTATTACTATTAAATGCCAATCGCGCGATATACTTTTATGTTTGACATTGTTTATGTTCGACGACAACTTGCTGTCGCAAGCTACTAATAATTACCATTACGAGAAAATTAAATATCATCAATATTTGTACATCGACTTACTCGACTTAGACCTCGGTTCGCGTGGTCCGTCTACTGTAACCTTGATAGCTTTGGCGTATGTGGCTACTTGGTACGGCATCGTGTTGATCTGGATCGTTAGAGTAAATGATTTTCCTGCAAACGAAAGCGAAGTCTGCTCCTTAAAGTTTTGCGGATACTTGGGGGGAATTTTGTACGTATGAATACAGATTCTTAGCTCACCTCTTCCACTACGGCCGACGAATCTGAGATCGTTGAACTTGGCGACCTGGTTCTTCATGACCGCTGTGCAATTCCTCAGCTCGCCGCAACAGTTTTCGTCATTGCCAGCCTTGATGGTAACTTGCGTGCCATCCGTGACGTCGTCGAGAGCTATGACCTTGAATGCTACCGGAAGAGACTTGTTCGATCTCCAATGAGACGGTAATGAACTGCACATGATGGTGGGGCTTCCTGTCGTTACCAAGTCACCGTGAAATCTTCTCATGCTATCTTGAAGAGTCCTAACGTCCATTCCCAAGGAATCTTGCAGATGCATTCCTTTTTTTTTTTAATTCCAACGGAAGATCCGATAGGAAATAGTTCAATTGACAGTCTTCAACTATCAATTCAAACTCCTACGTGCAAACACACTGTTTTGGTGAACACGATCGATCACTGTGTTCCCTTCGTCACTATCACATTCGAACAAATAATGATGGACACATATTATTTTTTTCTGCCCCCATCTCTCAGCGAAGAAACTCCATTGTATGCTCCGGATTTGAATTTCTGTTTCGATTGCACCTTTGTACCGCGAACTGGTAAAACGTTTAAAGCAATCCGACGCGTACTCGATGCCGGCTGAGCGGATTCTAGTTTTTCGCAGCCGTAGCCGCAGCTATTTAGGGGGGATTTTTCTCCCCTCCAATTTTTCCGGAGCCCCACCCAGAGCAAGCGCGTCGACCAATGAGGACGGCGGTCGTGTTGTGGCCTCCGCGGCTCGCCGCCTTCGCCCCTAACCAGGCTTAGGGGGTGCTTTGCGAAAGGGGCTGCCTGCCTGCTGCCTGGCTCGCGCGAAGGGTGGCTTGGCGCCTCCGCTCTTCCTTAACGTACCCACTCGACCGCTCTCTTTCTCCCTCCATCTCTCTTCCTTTCTCTCGCTTCATCCCGCTTGGTCTCTGTCATCTCTCTCCACCCCATTTCATCTGTCTTCCTTTCTCGGTCGCTCTGCCTTCACGTTCTGTTCTCCTCGTCATGCTGGCCTCGTCACTACCTTTCCACCAACCGAGCCACCTACGCCACGCTTACGTGACGACGTAAATTCTCACGCGCACGTGTTCAAACTACCCCACCACGCACGATTGCACGATGATCTGGTCCGGCAGCTGCATGCGTTTCTTGACCTCCAAGGCTTATGCGTCTTGTCCAAGCGGTAAACCAAAGACATTTCACGCGCACTATATGCATTTTATTTATAATTCTCAAAATATGGAGAGTATTTTCCAATGATGCAATGTCTAATTTAAACAAACTATAAGAAAGTTTTTAGAGTATATTTTTGTAGTTATAGGTCAAATTTTTTCAACATTAATTTATTTTGAAAAAAAATTTTTTTTTTAGATTTATGAAAATTAAAGGAAATTCATTATTGACTTATATACTTGAATATACTAAAGTAATTCGTATTTAGTACATAAAGTTAAATCTGTACATTACATATAAGAAATATATATTTAACATTTTGATAATTGTTAATTATATATTATCTTTGTATTATCTATTATAAATAGCATTAAATTTTTTTACAAAGATGTATATTCTGCATAATAAAGTAATTTTACAAAGGAATGTATAAAATTACGATTTAAAAAATTACGATAAATTTTATGTGTGTATGAAAATTATTTTAACAAATTACATAGCTATAATATAAAATAATTAGATTATTTTGTAAAGAATATGGAAACAATTTTTTAAGTTTGCACTAAGATTTTTGATTTGAAAATCAAATATATTAAACAATACATCAGACAATTTATAATTGTACATATATGTATCAACCTCATCCGCGTTTTTGTTAAGTTGTTAAGAAAAAATTGGTTCCAAATTGTGGCCAAAAAAATTGACAGTTAATGTATCATAAAATTTGTTATTTATGATTGAAATTACTAAATAATAATATACAATAAAAAATAACATTTAAAGTTCAGAAAATAAGCTTTTATAAACATTCTATCTTTCATCGACAAGCGATTACGATCAGTAAAGAAATGTATATACACTTTACATTTCAGTTTACTATTATTTAATTATTATTAAGAGAAACCTTCGCTAAAATTATATCGAGTTAAATTTTTTGTAAAGGCAAAAAGGAGGTGAGGAAAGGGTGCAATTGGGTCCGTGCAACACTGGTAACGGGGATAATGCCGTTAACATTGGATAACGGATGGAATACTGAGGGGTAGCTACGGAAGATTTATTACAGAGAGAGAGAGGTCTTCCAGTCGCACTTTTGACCTACTTTTACATAAAGCAATGTACCAATTTTAATCCTTTTTAATTAATTTTAGGCCTTTCTGGACTAATTAATTCTGGATAAATAAACAAATTACATTGTAAATGCAAAATTTCTATCATTTCGATTCTTTAATTTTCTAGTTAATGCGATGTCCCAGTATTGCGAGATTTATTGCAACAATTATCATATTTTTGGATTCTAAAAAGGATTTATTTTTATA
>VBVQ01004782.1:0-13743 GCA_011636635.1 Tetramorium simillimum | reverse complement strand
CCCCCTCACGTTCCACCCCCGCGGAATACCGGGCTCAGGGAAGCCCGGTGGAGCGGGATCGCTACGTGGCGCGCGTGATAAACACACGCCTCGGATTACGATTTCGAAAAATCGCCCCGCGACGCTGGTTTGTGCGCACGCTGGCTTCATGCGCGCGTCGACGATTTATGGTCGGCATGGCGAGAGTTTAAAGAACGGGGGTGCGGTTCGATGGCGGCTTTGTATGATGATTAAAAAGAGTTGTTTACTGACGCAAGCGCGCTACCGTTGGCCAGATAAAAAGAGAGGGAGGGAGAAAGAGATAGCAGAAACAGCCTGTGACGATTTAATCAACGTGCGTCGGTGACTCTCGACCGTGCTGCGTGAATGTTTCAAAGCGACACCGGCACGGCGTATTTGCCGGCTCGGAATGATGCTGCTGCTAACCATTGATGTAATAATTGCTGCCATAATCGGTGGAAGTAAACGCCGCGACGTGGCGATCTATCTGTCGGGATAAATGGTCAGTCGAGCGTGGCCTGGAACGGGCTCCGCGAGCGTTTAGGAAATTATCGGTCGGTTTTATCATCGTATATTTAGGAAATAACACCCGGCGAGCCCGACGCTATTTTAAAGTCCCATAAAGTATGAAAAGGCTATAGCGAATCCGCTTGATTTGATGCTCCGACGTGCAAATCCAACAATCCGTTTTCATTCGGCCGTCGCTGGTTTTTGCTGCATTTTGGCGTTTATCGATATCGCTACGGTACGGTTCACGGTGCCGCGATATAAAATAGTGCACGATGAACTATGATATATCGGAATACGTACGCCGTCTGGCGTGAGAGAGGCTGGGCGCTGGCTTTAAAATTATATCGCGGCCTTTCGCGAGCAGCCTCCCTCGATTCGCGAGATTTCGATTGTCACGTCGACAAACAGCGTCCGCGCGGCGCACGAATACCTACACGAACGAGAGCCGTGCGACGAGGAAGGGCCCGCGGAAAAGTGATTGGCGTATTGTCGCGGAACTTTTAATATCCTTCACCTTGTTTCCGATACGCCACGTCGTCGTCCGCCTCGAGGGTGACTGACTCTTATATCTCCCAGCCCCGTTTTTCCACCTTCGGTACCACGTCGTCCCTGTCCTCCGACGCGCATACTTCCTTCCTCGCGTCCTGGTGACGTGCCGCGCGCACACCTCCGCATCTCCGCAGCCCATATTTTTCCGAATCCCGCTGTGCCACCCAAGGGACACGGGTATCTCTCGCAGTCGCGTTCGCCCATCCCTCCATATACTACGTCGAGCAAACTCACCGTGATGAAAAGTGCATTCCGATATTTATGCATCGGGATTTATGTGACGGGATTATGTGTACGTTGCGCGGATCGCGTGTCGTATCGTCGCCAAGTAGCGTCGCAGAGACAGAAGTGACACTTTCGTTCGAAACACCCGTCTGTAATGACCAAAAGCTTTAGTCCCGCAACCGATGTTGGAGAATCACGTTTATCCAATTAGGACGACTAACAATAGATCCAGCCATATTACCGCGAGTATGATTAATTAAATAGCGAACAGTGTAAACTGTCACGTTCTCTACGTCCAATGACTGTCGTGCTGTCCGATAATTCTACGATAAATGTATGAGTAATTATGTTAGATAGTCTATTTTAAAATAGATATTATAGTACTTAGCATTTTCTAATTATTTATAATCAAAAAGCTGTATCAACTCTTTGCACTCAATGAAATCGTGAAATCGCGACTAAATATATACGTAGTAAATGATATATATAGACCAGATATATAATAATATATATAGATCAGTTTTCTTGTGATGATTTAGGAGCTCTTGAAATCTTTTTCTCAGAAACGTAACTCTTTACGTCGCCATATATCGGCCTAAAATATTCAGAGACAAGCAAAGTATCAATCACGCGATAAAGGGCGTATCAATAATGAGATATCGAGTGACTTCGAAACATCTTCCACGCCGCTACTCCCTACCCTTTCTCAGTTTTGCTCCTCCACCATTGGGGCTGGAGACACCTGCCTTATAAATGGCAGCATTATGCCCCGTCCAGCACTCTCACCGGCGCTATTGATAGTCGTCAAGGGGGGGGGGGGATGGTGAGTTGCGCTTCAGCTTTCAATATTTCAAACACTTATCGTTCGCGGCTGTGTGCGGCTCGAGGGGTTGATGGAGGGTAGGGAACAGCAGGAAACGAGTGGGTCCTGTCTTCCTGGTTGGTTCGCGGATTCGAGCTTGGCGGCTGTGCCACCTTCCCACCTTCATCCGGTATAATAGTCGCATTTATATCATCTCTGCCCGACGGTTTTGACTTTATAATTTAATGCGGAAGCCCTCGACCCACCCTCGTGCCCATCCACCGCCATCGTCCAGACTGGAAAGGGTTGCGCGCTAGTACCAAGTATCTTCCCGGTGCTACTAGTGCGGTGAATTATGTGAAACGTATCTGATTTTCTGCCACGATGCCGGACTCCGGGCACCGGCGAAATGATACACTTCCTTCGACCGATAGTCCACCGATTTTGCTGTACCATCCTCGGAATATATCATCCGTATCCGTGGGAGGTGGATGAGATCGGAATAAGTTTCAACCTCCGTATACGTCGGTCGGAATTGATTTCGAATATGTTGGATAGTGTGGGCGGCTCTCCGACGTGATAGAGTTAACCAAGCAAGTATCTCTCGCAGTGTATTTCGTTATTACCCTCGCGCGCGTTTGGAAAATTGCTAAAGGAAATAGGAAGGCAAATAAACGATAGTTTCGCTATCGAGGCACGAAGCTATTAACCGTGGAAGGTACCAGTGAAACATAAGTGAAACTTACAAGGGGAGTTTTCGTGACATGCGACTTGAAGCTTTTTTCCCCTCTTTTACGAGTATGAAACAATTGAACGATGCAGTTAGCTGAGTAAGCGAGAAAAGACACGCTTCTTAAGCATTATTAGAAAAAGAAAATTCGAACGCAAAGTTTTTTTCACGTATTTATTTTTTAACATACGCTACTTTGGTAAACCAATATTTAAACATTTATGGAACATGATGTCAACAAGTTTATAAATTAACATATTATAAGAAAATCGTGAAATTTAAATTAATTTTTTATAGTCTGGAAATTTTGTTTCGGGAATAAATTTCTCAATTTAATGCATTTTTTCTCCTACATTATTTTTAATGTACCGATTTTGAGGTCATAAATACAAGTATCTTCCGCGTCGAAATGACTCTTTTTCTTTTTCGATTTACTTCACGTCGTTTTGCGAGAAATAGTACTTGGTTATTAGTCCATAGATCGTATGTCGAAGATGGCTCGCGCGAAAGCCCAATACAAAGGAAGCTCTCATGGTTGCGCATCGTGGATCTTCCGTTACGAGCCGACCATGTAGAGAGATACGGTGTATTAAATGGCCAGGTGCAATAGGCGAGCGTTATAGCAGAACGTTAGAATGGAATATTGCCACTATGACCTAACGCGCTAGTAGGTAGTCGAGTCAGGGCGGCGCGGCGCTTCTCTCCGGCACAATAGCCTCATGAAGCATGGATAGAGTCGGAAAAATATGTTCGCATCGATCCGTAAGGTGTACGCCCTGTCAGTGCCTTAAATCTTGCCGCGCGCCGAGAAAATATATCCGCGAGCGCGGTGATTGATTCCTTCGGAGAGGTCCGTTCCGCTCGCGGGGGGGGCCTCCCGCCTCGCGCTCGCTGCTCGGCGAGCGCCGATCCCGGCTTCGTATTTTATTATGCATCGCGAAGCTCACGCCATGTGTCAAGCTTCCGCTGTAAATGCGTACATATCCCTGCCGTAGAACGTACACGGCAAAACGGCGCGCGATATTGTACATCCGCAAGAATTCTATTCGCGCGGTCGCGACGGCGTTCCGGCGTATATCTTTTTTGATTCTCTTTGCCTTCTTCCCTGACACTCGGAGGCAAGAAAATATCCTGTGGAATATCACGCGCGCCCGTGTAACAGGAGCCGTCTAGAGTGCTCGTCATGCGAACGCCACTCGCTCGTCTTACGTCAGAGCCGGTTTTCAAAAACGTCGATCGGGTATGTCGGAGATGCGACACCTCGACGTGGGAGAGCTACCCGGGACGGAGTTTATGACAACGAATTCCTTGGTGACTCGATCACTCGGCGATGGAACTCGATCGGGATTTGTCGGCGAGCGAGAACGACTTTTCCTGAAACTATGCATCTCCCTCTCTCACGTTCTCTCGCGTGCTGTAGAAATAAAATTTGTGAAAACATACAAATGCAATTGCGCCAAGCGTATTAATCATAATGTAGACCTGAGTTCTCAACTCCATGTTAATATTTAGAAAATTAATATTAATATTTTTGGTGAATAGAAAAAAAAACAGTAATTAAGCAATGTAATCGTTTACTACCATTTGAATATTTAACAGTATTTTGTTTGATACTTAAATAAAAGAACATTTAATAAATTAATTAACAATTTAATTAAAATACATTTTGATACAATTCATATTTTGATACAATTTATTTTATATTACGTATAAAATTTTTAATAAAATTAAATTTTAAAGACTGAAAATATTAAATGCATGAGAGAATAATTTTGTACGCGAATCAAGTAAATACGACATATGTATATTGTATTTGAAATAATTGATGCAAAAAGCGTCTATCTATGATTCTGTAACATAATAAATATTGTATTTCGGAATTACGGGTAAAATTTCACGCAATCGAAATGAACCCGGTGTGGATGCGAAGTGCACTCTTTAAGTATTCATTACGGCGCGTTTGTCGGGAATAGATGATTCAAAGTGAATACTGCAGACTTAAATCTTGAAACGTCGAGATGGCGGACGATCCTAATAAATGTCCAGCGGGAGTTAGGAGCCGCCTATTATACGGTGGGTCACCGGGGAACCACAAATGTGTCACATCGCTTGTCTCTCGACGTCGGTCGCGATGTACCGCCATACCGGCAACCCTCTCGGTCGTACAAGTTCCAATCCTCTTTGTTTGTGTCCCTCCGCTTATCGCGTACTCGACATAACACTTTCCTACAAGCGATGGACGAACATCCGCATCGTATTGAACATGAGCGTGCGCACGCGGTTTAATAGCTATGCTCCGCGTTTGAATAGTTAATGGCCGCTAATATGCGGAATTAACTGGCTCTTCATGCCAACGTTCCCGCGTTTACTATCTCATCAAAGACTCGTTCCGGGAGGGATGTGTCCCACATTCGCATTCTGTTTAAACCGCTCTATCGATTAGAAAGAAAACGCATTAATTAACAATAATGTTTCTCTTGCTATCGCGCGATGCGTACGTCACGTTGCGAAACTAAAACGGATAAATTTCGACGTTCAATAATATAAGAGCAGCCAGTGTTAACTAGAAAAAAATGTATAAAAGAACATAACGGAGCGGAACACACCGGGCTGTTGTCCCTGCGGAATAGGTAATGCGCGTCGTTAATTTATCACGCTGGGTGGAAGGTACACATTTATATGAATTCGCGGATCAACGTTCAACTTGCGCACGCGATGCCGCAATAGTAGGAAAACAACGACGGCGGGTAATCCTTCGGCCAATCTTCATATCCGTTATACCAACGCGTGTACCTACAAGCATGTGGAGTAGATCCGCGCACACAAACATCCGTGCACGTGCACACGTACGTGCATGTGGATACGTGTATCAAGGGCGTAAGGCGCCTCCCCGGTTGAAACGGGACCCCGGCGCGGCGTTCGCCGTCCCAGTAGCCACATCACAGTGCATTACCGAGTGCGATGCGGATGCGGAGGCAGTTTAGTTTGCCTCTCCGTACAACGCCGCTCGTTCTACCGGCTACATCGGTCGGCATAATGCCGCTTTGTACCACTCCGCGACGATGCCGATAGCGATGCACTGCCCCGGGCCGAGCTTTGCCGCCGGCGGTCAACGGTCCTGCAAGCTCGGCTCTTTGCACACATATACCGGTAGCGAGTGCAACAAACGACCAGTTCGATCCCGTTCTATTAAACCTGTGCGCCTTCTGCGCGCGGCTAACGGGGTGAACGAGCTGGTCGGAGATGCTCGTTTTCAAGCGTAAGAAGCGAGAAAGCTCTTCGCACACTTCTTCCCGCTCTGTCTCTTTCTTTTTTTTTCTCTCTCTCTCTCTTTCTCTCTTCCACCAAATGGAAAAAATGGTAATGGACTAACGACGATACCGTAAACATAAAGGAAAATTTCTCGCGCGTAATTACTAAATCCAATTATTTTGTGACCTATGTTGATATGCTTGGTGTCGATCGAATTCTCAAAATGACTTGTTACTTAGCCTTATCTGTACATCATAAAACATTGTTATAGGAAAAGTATGTGAATTGTTAATCTATAAGTGAAAGCATAAAAATTAATTCTCCATCCATCATCGCAAATAGCAAACATTACAAGTAAAAAAGATCGGAAATGTAAAAAATTTGAGTTTTTTTTTAAATTCATGTCAACATTTATATTCAGGAGGAGATAATTTAAAACAAACAATTTTAAAAATTAGTCCTGCGCTTCTTTTTTTCTACGAGCTTTCTAAATTTCTTGGTCATTCGCTCTGATTTTATCTGAGTAAGGTCGTAATATAATTCTTGATTGGTAAAGTCGATGTACTGACATTAAATATAGTTTAAGGGTCGGCGCAAAATCCCTGAAAACATTCATATCACTTAACGCTTGAGCCTCCCACGCTTCTTCGAAGGAACGACTGGTGAACTCCCCCTTCGTCGTCTCTCTAGAGTCTTTCAAGAGAGAAATCTCGACTGTCCACTCGAACGGCTGAAGAATTAATTCACATTTATATCTGTAAAACCGTATTGGCTGAATCAGATCGCTAGATTGACACATTGGTTATATTACAAAAGAATATCGATTTCAGATTGCAGTTCGAATGGGGACTTCCGTATTTCGAGCAGTTGAAAATTAGATGCTAAAAGTTGCAAAGATTTTAATAGCGTTGCAGAACATTGTAAATTGACAGGATGAATATAAGTAGTACTGCCAATTTATGTTTCCTGAAATTGCAAAAGTACCGCCGCTTTTTTCGCTTCCATGCAAAATCGCGTACTCCTTATCTTCAAGTTTTAAAGTTCTGCAGAAAGTTTCCGAATAATGTCATGAAATCACGTGACAGCAATCAAACTACCTTGCAGGATTAAAGAGTAATTTACTTGGCTTTGACTGCCATGAATAAAATGTAACGTTGAGAGATAACGGAGAATGGAACGATCGGGAACGGGTCTGAGCTAAAAATCTAAATAAACGAGAGTCTTTGCACGATCTCGCTCTATTTCTCCCTGTCTCTCGCCCTTCGTCCCTCTCGTAAAGCACACTTACTCTACGCGGATCTTAACACCAACGGGCGACTGGTCATCCACTTTGCTCTCTTCCGCCTCTTCTCTTTTCTCTCATAACTATCTCGAGGGCGCGTTTGGCTCGCGGCCAGCGTGGCTGCGCCTCCGGGGACTGTTCTAGATCTTTGCGGCCTTAGGGGACGGTGGAGAGAACCGTAACACCGACTCCAGTATTTACGGTCATTTTTATGGCCAACTCTGCCCCGCCATATAATTGCCGCGGTCTACCGGTGTTTTAAGAGCTCCACGCTCTCTCTCTCTCGGACAGAGCATGGCGGGTTACAGGAGGTTGCGCGCTAGCGATAGATGAGGATAGCCTGGCCGATGCCGAGACCCTTCTAACCCTCGTCGTGACTATATACCACGGGCCGAGAAAGGGAACTCACGTGTACGTGACGGCGATACCCGAACGCTTCCCAGGCCGAAGATGCGGAAACTAACCAGGTTGCACATGGCGATTTCGCAGCGACGCCCGTAAAACAAAGGCTCGGTGAAATGCCTACGGTTTCCGCTACTGATAACTATCGCGCGGCGAGGCACGTTGGTAGCTCGAAAAACCGTGCTGCTATGTCCATTCCTTCCACTTTGCCCGCACTTTGCGATTAGTGTTTCACCGAAATGTTTCGTCGCATTGCCAGGAAACAGCTTTAAAACCGGCTATTCACGTCGCCGTGAATCTTTTCTTCTACATTTCGTTCGAATCATTGTCCGTCTACTTTTAAGTGATTTTTAAGTCTATCGTATACTTGAGAATAAGTTCTCCGTTTCGTCGAAATACGGTCGAAATAATAGATTAATTTACCGAACGTAGAATTCCCTTCTCGTGTACAAAGCTGCTTCATATAAACTCATAACCCGCAAAATGAAGCGTTTTCTCGGTAGCAAGTCTGCCCACTAAAAAAGAAATGCTTAGAGATCTCTACCGAGCGAAATACCTAGCGAAAGCTCAGAGAAGAAGGAGAAGGAGGGCAAAGAATTAGGGCAAGAACAGCAACGAAAAGTAGGGATTCCGTGCCGGAGTTTGTCGCGTTCGTCGGACGAAGGTTTACGATATTGTATCTTTTGCGAGGACTCCTCTAGCTTCCGTTTTCCCGGATCTCGCGAGCTTACCGACAAGAAGACATCGTCGCGTATCCAAGTTCGATTCTTCTACGGTATTACGTTACGCCGTTCCGTAAGTTCCCTGTTAATACGCGCGTAATTATTCGCTTAGAACATCGTGTCGTCACAGACCTCTCTACCATATTTCTCCGTTACCATCATCTATTGCGTTTCTCGCCGCCTGTAATGAGTGCCACGAGGACGGGACGAGTCACGTGATGCAAGCAATTTGTCATATTTCCTGCCTCATCTTTTACTTCTTCGACTAATTCGTCCTGGGGCAAAGTTCTGTTTTCTAACCAATTTCATTAAGCACCATCGAGGGGGCATCTCTATTATATAATGTGACTTCATTGGCAAGGGTAGCAATCTTACTAATGGGTACACCCAAGCGCGCACATACACACCGGCGTGTACCGGTCTGTACGTGCAGAGTTGCGCGAATAACCCTCTGTAAATCGAGGCGAGACGAAACGAACGAACGAACGAGCGAACGAGCGAACGAGCGAGCGAGCGGGCGAACATGGAATTGTCGCTCGACGTATATCCGACCAACTATACTCTACGCGCGCGGAGTAATCCCTCACAAAGGAAACTGTCAAAATAGCCCCGTCCGACTGGACGAACGACCCTCGGTGACGTGCACTTTGTAGATTTTGACCTACCTATACGCTTATCATCGTCGCCCAGAAATTCCCGATACACCGCGCTCACGCTTGATTAATAGCACATCAATTTACATCGCTAAATTATACACCCCCTACCCCCTCCTCCCCGCGCGATCGAGACTTCTGCCCGAGTTCTGTCGCACGCGCTTATCGACCGTGGCGTTGTGTAAATTAAATTTCTAGGAGCTGGGAAATCAAATTTAACGCGAGACTTTGCTGCAAATTTAATTCTCTGCAAATTCGGCGGAAGAAACGTGTTTGCCGAGTTCTCATTTTCAGACAATTCTCCGTAGACTCCGCCGGGAGATCGATACTCCGATTATTTTTTCACGCGGCACCAATTTTAACGTGACGACGTTCAGTCGCCGTACGCTTCGTCCTACATTTTTATTCTTTTTTTTTGGGGGGGGACGGGAAGGTTTTTTGTATTTTTTTTTTATTCGACGTAGCGGGGCGCGCTGCAGCAAGCAAAGCCACCGGGGAATAATATTTTCCCGTCCAATTACGACGTTATTACGAGGCGCGGAACGGCGCACGCGCTTTCGTACGGGGCATTGGTAACATTAATAACGAATTTAATAGTTTTCGGGATGACGGCTGGAACGCGGAATTGGTATATATGTGCGCGGGGGCGGAGAGGTAATGGAGGGTGAAAGATGGAGGAGGTGCGAGACCGTTCGGTGCCGGCAACCCTTGAAACAATCGTCGTATTGTAAGCGTCGCAATCCGGAGTTTCGCAGGACAATGGCGGCACCCTAGCACATATCTCGACTTGCTAGACTACTCCTGTTCTCTCTCTCTCCTTCTCTTCACCCTTCCCCCGTCCTTCCTACTCCTTCCGCATCTCGCACTGGTATATCTCGCTGCCAGCCGGATGAACAATGAGAAGCAAAGAGAACGTCGTGCTCTCCTCTTCGGCTGGATTCCCTCCTGTTGTTGCATAATTCGGAGTTTTCAATACTTGAGTCCTCTCCGTAAATGGCGCAAATTTTGCCAAGCTTGTACAATGCCTAGCTACGAAATGTCTTCGCGATGTTTCTTACGTCATTCACCGCATGAACACAATATACCATCGAATAACACGCTCTTTCACTGCAGTGTGGAAATATCGTAATAAAGCGTTACAGAGTTTTACTCGAAAGAATATTTCTTTTATGTACTTAATTTGACTGTACAGCATTTATTCACGCGATGTAGACAAATTAAATAGATAAATTCTTCCTAAATCTTTGAATTATAAGTCATAAATTTATTATAAGATACATAAACGTAACTTTAAATTGAATTAAAGATTTGATTCGGGAATATTGTTATTGCTCGGTTTAAAGATTCATTAAATGAAAATACGAAAGTTGAATAATTAATTAATTAAGCGATACTATTAATGAAATAGCATGAATATTATATAACAATTTTCTTAGACGTAGTCATTCATAAAAAAAAACATAACTCAAAAATCGATGTTGATTTAATATCGATGTTCTAATAGTGTTCAATGATTTTAATTTTAACTCAATTTTTATTTTTAAATTCATACGATAAAACTGTCAGCTGTCGACAATATTATTTTATTTTTACTTATATTTTTTCTATGTTTCTATTTTTTTAGCAATATTTAAAACTAAAAAGAATAAAATTAGTTATAAAAAAATTTAGGTCTCTGTAATATTTAATTTGAATTTTTATAAATAAAGAGTTGAAATTCTAATATAGTGTATACGAGTAAGAGATTTGTATGAATATTGGATTTAACTTGCGAATGCATTTTTAAAGAAAATTCAAACACGATGACCTACTTCAGTACTACTATTCTTCAGTACTACTATTCTCGTTGTTCGTTTCGTAAATAAATTATATGCACAGTCATAAGATATGAACGAGGAAATAATTTTATTGCGTTACTCGTTTCTTTATTACAACTCTTTTTTTTTGTTATTTCCATCATTAATCATTCGCGTTTATCTAACATCGAATCTTCGATATCTATAATCGTTATAAGACCAATGATGCGTACTTATACTTTTCGGTATGAACGTCGAGTATAGAGAAAGATAAAGAGGCAAAAGTTTTTATGGCGATGGAGTTTTAAACAGAAATCGCGTACGTTGCACGGAGACAATATGAGAATGAGGTACGTTTACGATGAGCTCGATTGCCGGCAATATCCAATATCGGGACATCGGAAGAGCCACAGAAATGATTTTTCAAAAACTTTCCGGCGGAATGATATTTCGGGAGAAGTTTTCGGGAACGGAGGTTGACAGGCGACGACGACACGAGCGGAAAGATTCGGACAGTTTGGCGACCGAGATAGGCCCGCAGGGAATAACGGCAATACGGTCCGGCATAAATCGTCGGTCGTCGATTCGATTAGACGAACATAATTTACACGCGCGGGCTACGAAAGAGTGTGCGGGCGGGATCGGTTCGATGCCCCCGGCTCCCCGATGCCACGGCTGGCGGCTTCCTCTTTTTTCCAGTATCAGCCGCGTTCCGAGAAAACAATTGCCCACCGGGCATAAATCTGGGCTACCCTAGACTGATATATATCTATATATACTATATATATATACGGACTCTTAAATTCTGGAGCGCCGAGAGAAGGTCCCTTTATATCGTCGCCCTCGCCGGTCGCACACTCTACGGACTTGTATTTTCTTCCGTTTCTCTCTGAAACCGCCGCGCCTCTCGGTCTCTAATTTCTTTGCTCGCCCCCGAGGGTCGCCCCTCGTTCGTCGTGACACGACGAGGCCTGTCTTCACCCGGGGATCCGTTTAATTGGCCCAAGGACGACGGGGGACGACTTCCTTAAATTCAGGACGTCGATGACGACGAGAGTGCCGCGCGCGTCTGACCGGCGAGGGATGAATCCCCTTGAAGTATTCGAGTGTCCCGGACACGCCGCCACTAGGTGTGATAAAAGTCGGGGGGACAATCTCTCTCTCTCTCTCTCACACTCTCTCTTTTCCGCGGAAAATCCAAGCGGAAAGTTTGCCGCGACTTCGATGTCAGCGTCGCCCGACACACAATAGCTTGTTACGGGACAATGGTCGGAGTGGGGTAAATTCGGCCGAATTTAATTATGAGACGCCTTGGGGAGGCGGCGAGCGATGTAGCCGGAGGATGGTACTCGCCGAAGTCTACTATCCCCGTGCCGCGGGGCGAAAAGGAGGGAACAGGAGGGGAGGGCGTTTGCTCACACCCTCGGGAGAAATTGAATGCGGAGCTAATTTTACTCGCGATACAGCCACTGATTCTCTCTCCCTCTCCGTCTCTTCTCTCTCTCTCTCCCTCTCTCTCTCTCTCTCGGCTTGCATTCTTTTTCGCGCACCACTCTTCCACCATTCGTTTCGTACGGGCAAACGAACGCCCTTTTTTCCTGTCGTTTTCGCTAATCGCAGAATCGGAAGCCCCGGCAACGGTTATTCCGTTCCTCCTGTGTGTTTGTCTCCTTTTTTTTTCCCCCTCCCCTCCTCCTTCCTTTCCATCGCTTCCCTTTATTTTTTTGCCCACCTTTGCCTCTTTTCTCTCCGCGGTGCGTTTTCTTCGTATTCTTTTTCTTTTATTGGCACCGCTTTCATAAATATTCAATGGCCGGCAACGTCCCCCGTGACTGCAAAACTTCCGGACGATTTCGCTTGTGCCAAGGACTTTGCGCCTTTGAGCTGGATATAGCTAAAGTCGATGTTTCATTAGCTCGCTCACTGGGGTATTCGTGAGCAGAAAACATTGCAATTTAATCTTCAGTAGTGCACTGCGGCAGCGACTCTAAAAGAAAGCGAGCGCTGCTGCGGAAATCTCGAAGAGAAATGTTTGGATAATTTCAACGACAAAACGCGCGCGATCAATATTACACACATACACGCGCACCCCAGCACGCGGATTCATATAATCGTATTATCCCAACAGATGCAATCTTTTGACAGTGATAAAGGTGCGCCTCGTTCGCCCGAACGACAGATTTCCGCGAACGATAAACTTCCCCGTGCTCGCTGATAACTACCGCGGTAAAGCGCGTTGTCTTTTGCCCGTCCAGCTGTTAGTAAGAAATTACCGGGCTGTCCAGGTGGAGGAACAATGGAACGGGAGAAAGGGACAACGACGCACAGTGGCTCCGCAGGAGCGCTAAGGAGCGAGAGAGCGGGCACGGCAAACTCAGCTGCGAGTCGCTCTATTATAGTTGCCAAGTCTGCAGTAATCATGTTAGATATTTTAATAAGAGGGAACAGCAGGGAGAAACCGGATACCTCATCCCGCCGTCGCCGTTGCCGCCGTCGCCACTACCATCGTCGTTCTCCTCATTCTACTCTATCCTACTCTCTACCGGTTCTTCAACCCTCTGGGCGAACCTCGTGTTCCCTCCGACGGTCCTCTCTCCTCCCTCTGACGTTTCTCCTTACCATTTACATTTATATCGCGACTCCACGGTGATCCTGTTACCGTGTCTATTCGCGCACCTTCGCGCAACGCCAGGAATCCCCCGTCCAGCGGGGTATAAATGGAAATTCAGATTTCTTCGAAGGCCTCGTCTATCCTCGCGCAGATTTATCGGAAGAATTTATACGTCTCGATTCACGTCCCCCCCCCACCCCCCGCACGCC
>VBVQ01004780.1:0-13017 GCA_011636635.1 Tetramorium simillimum | reverse complement strand
TTTCTATTTCCTTTTCATTTATTTACAACATGTTTACTCAGCGATCGCCATGTTTTATAGCCAACTGAAAGTACGCTGCATTGAAGCACAACGGTATATCCAACTTGACCACTGCCAATGGTTCTTACACTTAGATCCAGCAAGGAACTAAAAGTAAGAACCAATCAAATGCAGTAAAGTATCATTGAGCGCTCTCTGAGCGGTTTTCTCTGCTGAACGCAGCCATTATTTCTTCGAATTAGGACATACACTCGGGTGATATTTATCGTAAAAATGTACAAAATATGTGTACAAATTTGTGTTTTAAATTTAATTTTTATTTATTTCTTTTCATTCTTCAGCGTTTAAGAAAAATAAAAAATAATTAAAATAAAAAAAATGATAAAAAAATATATACAGAAGCCAGGAATCGAACCACAGTCCCAGTACTTTGCACGCTAGCGCTTTACTCACCGAGCTACGCTCGATTTCAATAGTATTCGAAGTTCTTATAAAGACCTCGCGAAGCTTTAAAAATTTTTTTCTCGAAAACGGCTGCCCATCCGGCCCTACTTCTTTACACAGTTAAGTTTTGTACCGAATACTACATGTTCACCAAGTTTTATCCAAATCGGCGATGCAGACGTCATGTTCTTCTCTTGTAGGATGTATGTACATAGAATATACAGTATACATAAATGTACATACATTGTATATATTTTAATGTTTTATGGGGGTGATCAATTTCAACGTGATCAATCGAGACCGTGCGCAATCGGGACTGTGGTCAATCGGTACGGTGGTCAATCGGAACGGTGGTCAATCGGGGATGCGCAATCGGGACTGTGGTCAATCGTAACGTGATCAATATCAATGTGGTCAATTGCAACGTGGTCAATTTCAACGTGGTTAATCGGGACCGTGGTCAATATTAACATGGCCAAACGGGTGCCACTCGTTAGGTCTCGTTCATTGACACCGGAAAATGCTAGTGCTTTTTGAGGTGTCAATATTGTGATAGAAGTCAGTACTGGATCATTAAAATCGTATCGCTTTTTTATTTGGATACAACCTGTGCTAAGGAAATCGCTGCATTTCGTTTTAAAATTAGTAACGAGATCTGGATGATGTTGTACTTCTTCCAATTCCATTTGCTTCATCACTCCAATACCTAGGTAGATATTTTCTATTGGGATAAATTGTTCTGTTGCTGCTGGATTTACGTCTTGCAACGGTGTTTTGGTTAAATAATCTCGCTTCATGTAACAGCCTAGTAAATCTTTGTATGCTAATTCCATTTTTGTGTGCATATTCGTGAGGATAACTCGTTCAGATTGACAAATTTTATTAAGGTTTTGTGAATAAAGGCAAGGCCCACTGAAGAAATAGGTAATATGCCTTCATGAAGGGATTGTGCAACTGTTTGTGAATTTTTTCCACTGCCAATAATTGTTCGTTGATAAAGAATCGTTGTTAAAGAAAAGACTCAATGCATCCCATTGCTCTAATATATAGGTGGATACAATTGAGCGATAACAAGCGAGTCTGTGAAGGGTGCAGCATCTTGTGGATATCCAAATTTAAAATTATTTGAAATTGCATTAGTTTTGCTTGACGTTTGCTGTTATGTTTAAAATAATTATAGACATTTCGAGCAAAGTCTTCGCAGAAACGTGGTAGCATCTTGCAAGCTTCGCTTGCGCACAGGTGCAAAGAATGACAAAGGCATTTCATAATAAAGATTCCAGAACTCGTAGCATGAAAGCAACTTGCAACAGAGTTTTGAGAACCCATCATTGTGTTACATCCATCTGATCCAAATCCGATAATATTGTCTCAAGGAATGTTA
Source organism: Tetramorium simillimum (assembly GCA_011636635.1). Taxonomy (NCBI): domain Eukaryota; kingdom Metazoa; phylum Arthropoda; class Insecta; order Hymenoptera; family Formicidae; genus Tetramorium; species Tetramorium simillimum. The sequence goes on along the minus strand of VBVQ01004780.1, from coordinate 11,189 downwards.
CATTTGTCAAAAGATTCCAGAATAATCAAAAACAAGTGCTTTGCAGTGGCACTGATATTTTTATTTGCAGATGTAGACTGACTATTGAATACTTGGACTAGATCCCAAAATTGACTTGTTATAGATCCTATAGCTTTATCGTAAAAATGGACTACAATACATATTGTTTTTATCGCTGCAATGTCAGTTGACTCATCAGTCAAAATAGTAAACTTGTTACGCTTAAGTATTTGAATGAGTCGTTCTTTTTGTGCTGCCCCAATTACGTTCGTAATGATTCCTGCAGCTTTGGTCCTTTTCAGTTGTAGAGACTGTGCAATTTTTGAATCATTAAAGCAGTTTTTTAAGACGGCACTCAAATGGTCTATGATGGAAAACGGAATATTATGCGCTACAAAGAAACCACACAATTGTATCTCTGCCTGCAGTACATTATTATTTACTGCAATAATATTTTCCTTGTTCGTTTTCTGCACTTTCGGACAAACATCTGTGCAACGTTCCAGATGTTTAATACTTTTTCCATGTCTCTTTATGGTGGAGAGCTCGATTTGTAACAAAATATTACACAATATACATTTAGTCTTGAAAGAACTTGAATTATCAAAACAAAGCGACGATTGAAATTGAGGTAGTCTTTCCCAATTATATCGATATTTTTGCAAACGATGTTTTACTTTCGTCATAGCTTTTCGGGATTTTTTGCATGCTTATCCTCGTTGCCCGAGCAATCCGATTCGGATTTTTCACCGCCCATAACCTCCAAATTAAACTGCAAATAATCAAAATTTATTCAAATTAATTAAATTATTGTTTTGAATGAAATGCTGAAAACAGCCGATGCACACGGATACCGTAAATTGAATTTCAGCAACCGAAGAGTGCAGAGACATAATCTGTATACATCTGGTGGACGAGGAGTTCTATGGGAACGTAGTGATGTTTGCCTGTACTGTATTTATCGAATTTACAGAAAATTACAACTTACCTGTTCTATATAAAGTATACACTCAGAACTTAAAGCCACACTTAACGCGCGCATTATTAATATGCGTGGACGTGGATCATTGGGCATATTCAGTAGCTCAGTGAGCGCTTAGTGATTCTTCAAAATGATTGGCTCTTATCTTTAGTTTTTCTCTAGATCTAAGTGTAGAAACCAATCGTTAATTTTCAAACATTAACTAGTAATTATAAAAGTTTCTTCATCAGATAATTCTATGCTATTATTCTAAAAACTTGCTTCAATTTACGCGAGGATCTGTAGATCTGTAAAGGGTTTTCGGGTTATACTGATTATGAATCAGAAGTTAGATTTCCGAAATTTAGGATGGCGGATTCAATACCGAATACCTTCTATTACAGATTTTTGCTGAAATTGGATGAATTTTCGAATTTTCGTCCGCCACGTTCGATCTGCTATCTAGAATCCTGAAAATCTGTCTTCAGATTTCAGTTTCGAAGGTATAAGGATTCATAGTCAGCAACTCCGAAAATCTATTATTACAGATTCTCGTTTAATTTGGATAAATTTTTTCATTTTCGTCCGCCATATTGAATCCGCCATCCTTAATTTTGTAAATCTGACTTCAGATTCGTAATCAGCGACCCCGAAAACTTTTTATTACAGATCCTCGCGTAAATTGAATAAATTTTTGAATTTTCGTCCGCCATATTGGATCCACCATCTTGAATTTTGAAAATCTGACTCCAGATTTGAATTCTACGATCCAAAAAACATAAAATCCATGTATATTTTAAATATATTTATAAGGCTTTTTTCCACAACTGAATTATTTCATGTAAATTGGCATTTTTTCCAGCTCATTTATTTATAACGATAATAATAAACATAAAAAGCAAAAAATCGCAGCAGGATACATAAAAAAGAGAGTTAAATAAAGGATTAAATATTAAGAAAATCAATGATAAAAAGATGGGAAGTACTACCCGCTTTTTTTTTAATACGTAGGAGGAAATGCATTACGCACTGACCCCCCCCCCCGGCCAATTCGGTGGGGAGTGTGTGACTCCCGGACTTGGGGCATGGGAGTTAGTCTCCCGTACCCCGCGTGTAAAGCCCGGTCTACCCACTAAAACCCCCTACGACACCCTCCTCTTAGCAGTCTCCGAAAAGAGAATTGAGAGAGACCTAGGTAACCGCTGAGGATACTAACTTCCGAGTCTCCTCCACTGCATTCGCCTAGTCGGCGTTCTTCCTATCGGCTTTCTTCTTCTTAAATGTCACAGGGGGACGGAGGGGTCCCCCGCTCTCTCTCATTCGCATTCTGCGCCTGGTAGGAATATACGCATGTATATATATTCAGTACACACATATTTCCCAGGTATCTTCCCAAAAACATAATATTATGCTTCAGGGGGGGGGGGTCAGACTCGTAATGAGCCCTTTCGTCGTTAAACTTCTTCGTCATTATGCTAGAAGCGAATCTCCTGAATGCAGACCAGGTATTCCTGTCTTTAATGGCGAACCTGAAGATTTCACTGGCCGCCATTCTTCCTCCGGCACCTTTACATCCTATCACCTCGACAAGAGCGTCTCTTTGTTCCGTCCGGTTGGGACACCTGAGCATTGTATGCTCCGCTGTGTCAGTCTCCACTTCACAGTACGTACACTGCGGACTCGCGACTTTTTGAATCCTGTGGAGGTAGGATCCGAAGACCTCGTGTCCTGTCAGGAGCTAGGTCGTCCAGTGATCCAGTGTGCATCACTCCGCCTTGAGCCAATCCTTCATCACCGGCAGTATCATATCTTTGGTCCATGCACCGTACGCGTTTGGTCGTCGCAGGTACATCTCCCACTGTCGGTCCATCACTGCTGTTTCCATTTCCCTGATCTCGTTTTCGAGTCGCAGAATCCATTCTCCGTCTTCCTTAGCGTCCTTGAGACGTTGGAAGATTCTCCCATACGCCCTTGCTAAGAGATGGGGCGGGTGGCATCTTGGCGAGCAGGGTTATAGCCTCGTAAGACACAGTCCTGTAAACGGCTGTTAGTCGCACCGCCATTAGTTTCTGGGGTCTCTGTAACAACTCGATGAGCCTGTTGGACGTCACGTTCTCTGCCCATACTGGTGTCCCGTACAATAGGGTAGCGTGAACGACGTACACAGTGTGCCAAATAAGTAATGAGACTGATTTTTTCTCCAGCAACACTTTCAAGAAACGCGCCAAATGTGGTTACCATTTCACCCGCTAGATTGTGCTGAACACGCAGACGCTTCGAACGTGTCGATGACTCAGTCAGTGCATGCCCTGCAGTCGTGAAAGTAACGTTGTGCAAGTAGCGGTGGTCAAACGTAGCATCATGGTACAAAGAGCTGTGATTAAATTTTACTGTAAATTAGGAAAAACGGCATCAGAGGTTTACAAAGACATGCAACGTGTTTACGGAGATGATTGTCTTAGGGTGAGATACCACCTTGGGCGTTACGCGTTGCGTCATGGCGCGCGTCACAAGTTTAACCAATAAAAACCTTTAATTTTATTCCGTCACAAATGACGCGATAAAATCAAAAGTTTTGATTGGTTAAACTCGTGACGCATGTCATGACGCGAAGCGTGACGCCCTCGGTGGGAACTCACCCTTAGTCGTGCACAAGTCTTTCACGGCTGCAGGGCATGCACTGGTTGAGTCATCGACACGATCAAAGCGTCTGCGTGTTCAGCACAATCTAGCGGGTGAAATGGTAACCACATTTGGCGCGTTTCTTGAAAGTGTTCCTGGAGAAAAAAATCAGTCTCATTACTTATTTGGCACACTGTGTATATGTACAGGTCTCTTCTTCTCACTGAGTCCTCTTAGGTTGGGCATTAGCCTGCCTAGTGCCCTCACGACCTTGCTCGTCTTGTCCACGGCATACTCGATATGCGGCCTGAAGCTCCACGAGCCATCGATTATGATACCGAGGTATTTCATGGAGGTTCCGACCTGTATCGGTGTTCCTTCCACATTGATCACTGGGTAGATCCTCAGCTTCCTCCCCTTAGGATTGTGCAGGACCGCGTCCGTCTTCGCAGGAGCTACCCTGAGCCCAAGGGATTTCATCCTGTACACGACTCTCCTAACGCGCGTATTTGCCTTCGTTATGACGGATCTCATCTTCGTGCCAGTTGCCACGATCAACGTGTCGTCGGCATACCCGAACATTTTGCATCTGTCTCTCGCCTTGGCTTCCAGAACAAAATTGTACGCGATGTTCCATAGCAGAGGTCCTAGGACAGAGCCCTGAGAGATCCCCGCTCTTACTCCGTGGTATGACTTTCTCCGTTGGCAAGTAGAAACTCAATGTTCCGCGCCGAGAGGAATTGTTGGAGATTTAAGTATAGCGCCTCCCTGCGGTTTATAGTTTCTTAATTATTTGCGTAGTATCTTCTGTCTTCTTCTCTGTCCGCCACGTCGTACATGGCAGCGCGTGATCGTTATTGTGATCGTTATAGATACGTTTTTCCTTTTCGATCAACCATGCGCATTTATATTATTTTCGTATATCTCGTGTATCATACTGTATCAATCGTAATTAATCAAGTTGTAATACTAATCGCCAGAAACAGCAATCTTATTTATTCACCGCACCACGCATCTCACAGGAATGAATCCACGATGCCGATTACGTAGCGCGGAAAGTTTTTCCTCCTTAATGTCTCCTTGATGACTCGCCAGGGTACCGTATTAAACGCGTTCGCCACATCGAGGCTAATTGTGATCACCAGCTGTCTCGCGGTTTCTGTTTACGTGTCTCTCTATGCAGTCGCGGACTCTCTATGCATTGATCGCGTCACAAGTCGACGTACCCTCCCGAAAACCAAACTGCTTTGGAGACAGTCCGGCCTCAGGATGTTCTCTCATCCAGCCCTTCAGCCTGGAGACGATGATCCATTCCAGCGTTTTCCCCAACTCGTTCAGGAGACATATAGATTTCGTCTTGGGCAGTTGTCCATCCATCTGGCCGTCCCGATTGTTTGTTCCCTTTGGGATCAGAGTTAGTTTGGCCGTTTTCCAGGACTTTGGAAAGATTCCTTGCCGTATACATTTATTGAAGCACTCTGTAATCCTCTTGATAGTGTCCCGCGCACTCAAACGCCAGACAATCAGCTTCAAACCGTCCGGTCCCGGGGCCTTTTTGTTTCCAGCCCTCTTTTGTCTCTCGGTTATCGTCCTTACTACCTTTCCAATGGTGATTTCATCATCCGAGTTCCAATCCTCCTCGGGTATTGGAGGGTCAGGAGGCAAGTTCGGCCCATCGGGGAAGAGTGACCCGACCAGTTCGATAGCCTGTTCCTCCTTAAGGGTCTCCGTCAGCGTAGGTGAGGCTTTTCTCAATTTGTTGAGCACCACCTTGTAGGGTAGTCCCCAAGGATCTTCCTCCACCGATGCGACTAATTCTCTCCAGGCCTCATTCTTGGCCTTTTTTATATTAGTCCTCAGTGATGCCTTAGCCACTCTGTACTCACACTTCAAGTCCTCGGCACTGCCTCTCCTCTTTCTTCGACTCCTTTTGTTAGTCAGTTTCCTCCTCGCAGTGATGCAGACTCTTCTTGAGTCCGCTATGTCAATGCTTTCCCGGGTTCCACAGTGGGAAACGCGCATTGAAGTCCCCAGCTATGACCGTGTTCTTATTGCCGGTCTTATACATTAGTCCTTCAAGTTCGTCGAGTACTTCTAGGAATTCATCAACTTCCAGACTTGGCCGTGCGTAGCAGGATTTGACTGTAATATCACCGACTTTTGCAGCTACACAGCTATCCGTTCTTTCAATTAAGACGCAACTTATGATACTGGGATTGGGTCTCCAGTAGATAGCCGCCACTCCATTCCTACTATCAAACCACTGTGTATTGTCCGGTATATGTATCGGTTCTGAGATAAACCCTATATTAATATCCTTTTCTCTCATATATTGTTCGAAGAGATCCGTCGCGCTCCAGCAGTGGTTAAGATTGATCTGAAGGATTTTGAGGGCTATTAGTTGGTCTCCGTGTCTTCAGCCCTCCGTGCTGGTTTCGCTCGTTTAGTCCCCCCACTCACAGGAGGTGTCGCTTTCCTCCCTTTGGTACTGGCTACCGGTTTGATCGAACAAGTAGGCGACCCCGGCCTGTGTTGGTCGTTAAGCCCTTTTTCTGCACAGATTACGCATCTAGGCTTCTCTACGCATCCCCGCGCGTTATGCCCGGGTAAACCACATCGGTAGCAGGCTCCGATTAAGTTCCTCGTAACATTGCAATTTACTGCTAAATGCCCGTATTCCCAGCATTTGTAACACTGCATGGATCTGGCCTAGAGAAGCTCAATTTTAGCAGATGTCCAACCGATTTTTATGGAGCCTTTCCCTGCTGCACGGCAGGCCGCCTGTAGTGGGCATTGAGCCCACACTAATTGCAGGCCATTGGACATTGGTCGGATTTGCCCGACCTTAACGTCTGGTGCTGTGCATCCTCCTGCATCGGCTATCGCCCAGGCCACTTCCTCCGTTGTGATCGATTCATCGATCCCAATAATGAGCACCTCGCCCTTAATATTGGGCGTGGATATTTTTGCGTCATTTTGTAGGACTTCTCTTAATTTTTCGGCCAGGATGTTGGCCTTGTCTATTTTTTTCCGATCCGGAAACCTCAACTAGGATGCTACCATTGGCGACTTTTCTAATCTTAGGGTTTTCAATCCCCATTTCCCCTAGTGAGATCTTCATTCTAGCTTTGCGAATAAGGTCTGCATCGGTCTGATTCGTGGAAGTATTTTTAATAGACACCGCTGTTCTGGGAGGTCTCCGTTTGGTTTTCCCTTCCTTCTTGCTAGTCTTATCGCTGCTTGTCGAGACTGGTTTTTTCACATTTCCAATAGGCTGTGCCTCCTGTTGGCTCTTACTTGGTTTCGAGCCTCTCTTTCTTCCTACTATGGTCGCCCAGGGGACCTTATTCTGGCTCTGATTCTGGATCACATTACCATCCCTGCTCAGGTTCGCTTTAGGCGGTACTACCTAGACCATATCCACAATTCGGGGTTTTCCCTGGGTCACTCGGCTCCCAGCGTTCATATCATCCGTTCCGGTGTGTACTTCAAGATTGGCGGAAGAATAAAGCTCTCTCTTCATTCTTTTCAGGCTCTCAAACTGCTTCTTTATTTTATTGTTACAGTTGCGGATCTCCTGTATTCTTTCGACCGCACTGTTGCCTTTCTCCTTCTGTAATCTCTCAGAGACGGGTTTTCCCTTTGAGATGGGTTTTCCCTTAGATTTTGATCTTGTCCTAGGTCTCGATCCGTCTTTATCCGGGCACTCCTTGGTTTGAATGTTCCCTTTACCCTTCTGTCCGCATGTAGTCGGCTCGTACACAGCCAGTCCATCATCGGAACCTGTGTATGAGGGATCTCTTCCTGTCATCAAGTGACTTAGCGGCGGTGACTCCGCATACCGCCCTGGCGCTTTTTTCCGGTCCTTTCAGGGGAGAGACCCATGCTGACCCTTCTTACTTCCAGCTGTAGCTCACTTATTAGTTTCTGAGATTGAATCAGTTCAGCCTTCAATCTCGAGGACTCCTGTTTTGACGCGTTCAGTTGGACTGTCAACTCCGCGTTCTTCATTTTAAGGAAAGACGTGTCGCCGCTAGTCACGGTTCTCCCCATCAGGGTGGCAACAGCTTCTTTAGTTCGCCTGATGCGAACTTTCATCTTGCCGCTCAGGCCTCCATTGATATTTTCAGATTTTATCCTCATCTCGTCAATCTCCCACAGGAACTCAATCGCTTGTTCAGCAATCTCCGAGGATTCCATCATTTCTAGTTCTTTGCTATCCTCTACAGGACCTTTACTTCTGATACTATTCGCAATACTACTGGCCTCGTTTATTATTGACCCTTCGTTGAGTGTATCCATGGATGTGGTCCGTCCCAGTGATTCAGGCTCGAAGTTATCACTAGAGATTACATTCTTCCTGAGGCGCTTTTTCTTCTTCTGCCGTTTCTTATCTTTCGTGGGCTTGTTACCCGTTGCAGCCTCTTCACTCGAAACCACTATAGAAGAGCTCCTAGCTCTCCTTTTTTCCCGCTCTTTGTCGCATCACGTGGTTTCACAAATTCATCCACTGGGCGCTGCCCTGTTTCAGACGTATCGTTTGTTCGTATCCCCCTCCACTCCCACTCGAGGCGGATCTCGATCTATCTCTTCTTATAGATCCAGCTTTGGATCCGAGTCTGAATCCACTGCCCCCTGGTTTAGACCAGGCTGGTCCCGGCTTTTGTCGTTGGCCGGTATCGCCATTTCCCTCTCCTCGGTTGCTCTCGGGGAGCACCGGAATGCTGAAAAATCCAGCAATCTCCCTCGCCTTCTCTTCACCCTTCGAAATTCTTTCCATTGTATCAGTTGTCATAATCCTTTCTGTCGTATTATCCGAAGTCGTCGTTGTTGGTGAATACATCTCATCTTGCGGGTCGGGCTATGGCGGGCCCGACCCTGTTAATCCCCTGACCTGATGCGGCACCGTCAGCAGGGTATACCCCCCCCACCCGATCCCACACAGTAGAGCCGAGTGAGTCCCCGAGTTCCCCCAGGGGACTGACGAGCTGCCTCTGGCCCCGGGAATGTTACATCCGGGGCACTGGGCTCCAGCCCCCTACACGCCTTAAGTGGCTTTCAGGGGTCCCACGCTTCCGACCTTGTAGGCACCGCATCGGACGGCGCCACCCGGGGAGTCCCACGGACAGTTGGAGCGGAGGAAGCCACGCCCCTTCCACCGCCTTACCCGCCGTGGCGACTAGCACGTCGAAGCGAGGGGGCTCCAAGTCCCTCGCCCAGACCCTCCTACTCGGTGACCCGTTTCGGAACGGGTCATGGTCACGGGTGCGCCGAGTTAAACCTCGTCCCGGGAATACTTCCTGGAGGCTCTGCACGGCCCCCATCCGCCCGGCCCCGATCTCGGAATACGTCCGAGCGGCCCGGACGGGCGCCTGTCCTTCCTTTACCGCGGGACACCGCATCTTCCCATACCAGGCCGAAGCCCCAGACACAAGGAGACCGGCACCCGCCCCTTCACTGTCCGACCATACAGGGACGGGACCCCCCCCTCAACATGAGGGGAGCGTCACTGCGCACTGCAGGCCGGACACCACCCTGTGGGCATAAAGCCGCCTTTGCGGGGACCCTGGCCAAGCCAGCGGCCCTCCATCTGGCCCTGAAAAGGGAGTCAAAACTCCCAGGGCCATCACCCCGACACCCCAGCCCGCGACGACTCCCCGGCCGGACCGAAGTCCGCACCGACGGAGAGCCGCCGGAGAGGCCCAAACCATTCGAGGATGGTACGCCTGCTCACGGCCGGGAAGTAGACCTTCCCCTGACGGTGCCACCGGGCGTTTGAAGTCGGGGTCGCCGTCCCCTACCAGCGTGAGACCGAGGTCCCTTACATCCCGCTGGGAGACAAGTACTTCCCCACAAGGAAGTCTGGTGTGTTCTTGGACCCAGAAGCTCTTAGGAGCATCGGGTGAGCCCTCTCACTACGTCAAAGTGACACACTATCGAGAGGGAAGTACTATCCACTAACACATAAAAGGTTAGCCAATTCGATCACTGAAGCATGTGATAATATTTTATAACGATGCCTTCAAAATGCATTGTCAAGAGCTTCCCGGCGAACATCAGCCGGATGTCGCCCGACCGAACAACCTCAAAACGGGGCACGGTATGCCCCAAATTATTTTAACTTTATTCAGAAATTAAGTTCGAACAGCGAGCCGGATTTAGTATGCGAACCGACTCGAGGAGCCAAATAGTTCCGACCACGACCGAGTTTCGTCGATGATATGCGGCGCTGATAATTTCGTACCGTTCCGATCTCGTAATCGCAACGCTCGCGATCGCCGGATGAACTCTTCCACCGTACGAAATCATCCGACAAGCCTGAAACCTGGATATAAAACGGTGACAAATTCGCCGAAAATTAGATTCCGCCGCGAGGCAGCATACAAGAAACAGCTCTGCTGAGCTCGCTTCCTGACCCAATAGAGTCGAGGGAAAACGAGGGGTGGAAAGAGAGGATGAAAAACGTAGAGAGTTCTCTGCCTCCGTCGGACGCTTCCGATTTTTCCTAGCTACCGCTCGCCACTGTCGACAACCAGGACCAAGGTGCTCCCTGTTTCCGCCGTATATTTCCGATATCGACATCGACAAATTCTTGCATCGCTGTTTCGCACAAAATTGGGGTAGGGTGCTCCCTGTCTCCACCGGACGCTCCCGGTTACGATACGACAAACCGATCCTGCTTGATCGTCTTGAAAACCAACGGGATAGGGTACTCCCTGCTTTCACCGGATGTTTCTTGCATCAAGCGGTTATCCTGGGAACTAATTGTCCATCCAACTTTCTGAAAATTATCGCGCTCAACAATACGAATAATTTGGCCCACAGTACTGGTCAGAATCCGCGTGAGATTTTCGCTAATGGCGGGGACCTAGCGGCGTCAAATGGAGCTTAGCGACCGCCTACCGCCGAATCTGCAGATATTTTCGAGTCTTGTCGCTTAGATTTTCCCTCGTATCATACCACCACTGGTAACGCGAAATCTATCGGCGTAACTCACAATTTCGTAAATTCCACCTTATGCCCTACCGGAGCGATTGTTAGTCGCGGATAATATGCGAAAGCTCAATAAGAACCGACTAAATACAGCGATACGCACACAAGACCAATTGTAGCGTTTCCATTCTCGATACCACTTATATTCACTCTCGCAATTATCTCGGATAACGCAGTTATTCACTATATCTTTACTTTTATTTTATTTTGTAATAAATTTGATTTTCTTTTAAATCTGCTTTTCGTTTTTTATGTCCTGGACCTTTATTGTGAATCTTGAATCCGACGAGCTAGTCTGTTGCGAAATAATGGATTGTTTCAATTTTATCGCAACAATAAAGGATAAGGTAATGGAAAACGTCTTTTCAGGCAATGCGTTGCCTGAAATAATTAAATTAGATCATTTGTATAAATAAATCAAATAATAATAGAAAGCCTTAAACAGTTAGGCTGGATCTCTTTTACCTATAATTTCTTCCTTAAGGTTAATAATACCCAGACGAAAAAAAGAAAATAATAAAAAGCAGACAAATAAATATTTTAATTATATTTGAATACAAATAAATGTTTCATTCAAAATACTTGATGCTATTAAACCGAATATATATGTTAA
>VBVQ01004779.1:0-12180 GCA_011636635.1 Tetramorium simillimum | reverse complement strand
GTTTTATCTCGTCAGAAACTACCGATATGCAAAATTTGATTCATTTCTGAGAGGTGACTGATCCGGTTCACGCGGAATGGCCCGTATGCATCTCGCCGGGTGCATACGATGTTACGGATGGCAAAAACAGCGGCGATGCGAGCTCGCGAGCGCGGCCATTAATACACGCTCGGTCACTGTTCAAACGGCGTCGCACAACGATGTTCTGGTATCACGCACGGTATGTATTTTGCACAAACGAGATAAAAACTAAAAGAGAAAATAAGAAGAAAGAGATATGTTAATTATTAATAGTCTTTTTAGTATTTGTTATTAAACGTGTAATTTAGAATGTCCTGTTTTTCAAAACATAGAATGAGAAAAGAGAGGGGAAGAGGAGTATTTATTATAAATCGTAATGTTGTATATCGATCAAATTTACATATAGAAACATGAGAGCATTTGAATGAAAGAATAATTATCGCGTACATATAAATTATACATACATTTAAATTAATAAAATATATTGAAGACAGAGAACACGATAAAAAAAGATGGGATAGAATAAAAGCTAAAGCGATGAAGAGAAGGTGCGAAATGCCTCTCATGTCGCAAACCCAAGTTGCACATTGATATTCGTTGACAAGTTTTTTACATTAAAGGGCATAGACGAATTAAAAGACCTGTCTAAATATTGAACGAGTATTGCGCAAGTATGTATTGTTTGCATGTAATACGAACAAATGCAACACTTCTCTTATTATCTTACTGGAGTTTGCGATTGATGAATTGTTAATAATTGTATTATGATTTCGTTTGTATCTAAAGTAAAGAATTATTTAATATCATGTGAAAACAAATTAAATTTTACAAGGATAATAAGTAATTTTACAAGGATGTAAACTATTATGAAAATTTTCGTGCTTATTATTATCATAAACTTTATTTAATTATGTTTTACTATTATTAAATTGTAGTTCATTTTATCATACAATGTTGTAAATTTTTTTATTTGATATTTTTATTTTCCTTAAAAATTAAAACACACTCAACAAGTCCTATTTTTATATTTGTTGTAGGCGTAATGTTATTCTCCATATTTTTAAAAACGTATATTACAGTTCTCTTTAATCATTTACATCACAGAAAAAATTTAGAGATTTCTTATATGCATTTAGCTAAATGCTTTATAAGAATCATGTCTTTGTAATGAGGAGTTAAAGCGACAACTCTGCGATCACGAACAAGTTCACATTTGTTCCCTTAAATTCGTGTTCCGACGAAAGCCAAGCGCGAGCAAAAAATGCAAGTCCTGTTCTACACGATTCTCGACATCAAAGAGCCAACGCGCGGTCCGGCGTAATGAATTGGCCGGCGAGTTATCGGAACGCGCGGGCCGCGAGATAAGCGAGAAGAAACCAGCTGTTTTTCTTTTTATTATTTCCTCTCCACCATTCCATTACAGTGTTATTTCGTTTGCAACGGTAGTCCTACCGAGGACAGCGAGAATTCGCATTAAGAAGCATCATCGGATGACCGCCGCGCCGCCCCGTCTCAAACGATAAGCAGTGGCGTATTTATTTGCGATATTCTATGGTTATACCGGTATGATTATTTGGTGCTGTGAAACAATAAGTCTATCTAAATAATAAATATTTAATGAGCATACTTTATGATTTTTTATTATGTATAATTATAATATATTGTTCTTTATTACATTATTTATTTCTTTTAGAATTTTATCTAGAAGAAAAATATTTAAGAAAAGATAATCTATACGAATATTTCTTTCAAAAAATGCTAAAAATGATATATCTTTTTAAATAATAATGCATTATCATATTATTTTAATACGGATAATCCTAAGATAATAATTTAAAAATCAATAATTTTATTATTATACTCATTTATTTGAAGAAAAGAAGTACACGGTAGCTTCAAGAATTTGAAATTCAGTATTCCAAGTGAGAACGATTGGCGCAAGGTTTCAAAACGCGCGGATGCGCCATTGCGGCCGCTCTCTTATCCGGCTTTATCCCCGAAAGCTCGCCGGGGACCCATAAAGCGCAGGCCAGCACCGAGTTAAATCAAATTCGTTCCGCGAAACGGTCCTCCCTGGGAAGCGCGTTTCGCGCACGCAAACGAGATTCCGCGGCGACATTCCCAATCACTCTTCCATACGGTGTGCGAAGGGTTATAAGGCCAGCCTCTCGTATTTCGAGTGTATACGTGTAGCCGAAATATGCCGACGTGCGGGCCCAAAGAAAAAAGGAGAGACACGGGGGCAGCGACGAGGCTTTAACCCCTGCACTCTCGAAAGCGGGTCGCGATATACCTGCGCCACACTCGTGTGTGTATCCTAAGTATATTTATAAGAACTCACCATCTCGGAGTTGCCGAAGAAACGAGGCGCTCAGGATAATGCAGACCTAAAATACGTGAAACAAATTTAAAAATATACAGGGATAAAATTTCTGGAAATTCTATTATTTTCGATTAAGTGACTTTTTTATTATATTTGCTCCATCGCTTTGTTATTCTATAATCTAATAATACAGACACGAACACAGCCGTCCGCCTTTTCAAGAGAAATGGTAGAGACTTCGTCTTCCCTTCGAACGAGTCTATTCGCTTCGAAATATTCCGCAAGCTCGAACGATTCCGATCTAAATGCAAGGAGCGATGTCGTTCAGGACATTCAGATCTTAATGGCTGATCTCTAATAGTAGCGAGAGATTTACTGGTAAAGCGTGACTTTGCTGTTCTTGAGTTTTGCCGCAATTTATCCACATTGCGTTACCAATCGCCCAATAAATCGGTTTCTTTTTGGGCAAATTGAATGAAGATCGAATATATGTATAAGATTTGTAATTTCGAAACCTATCAACTTTACTTATACATTTGTCAAAATATAAATGAAGTTATTCAGAAAAAAATTTACAAAACGCGTGTATTTCTGACAAAAATATTTTTAAATATATTTATAAAAACTATTAATAAATAATTTCTTTCATAATTTCACAAGACATTTTTGTGAAGGCATTATAAAGAAAAATGAAAAAGTATAAAGAAAAAATCTAATGTGGTATTTATCTCCTATTTTTTATGTATAAATAACTTAATATATTATAATTACAGTTAATAAGTAAATCAGATTATTGAGTAAAAAATTAAGCTATATGTTTAATAATTGTACTACTGATTTTTCAAAATGAAGGCTTAAATATGTAATAAATATAAAAAAAAAACGGAAAAAAGAGATTCGTACGAAAATGTACTTTGTAATACGAAACAGAGAGAGAAAATTTGGCGAAATCTGCAAAAGATTGTGAACGGCCTTAAGCAAAAAGCTAAAGTAAACGAAGAAATTACATCACAAAGGACAAAGGTAAATGCGGAAGGAAGAACATCTGAAGAATTACGCAAAAGGAAGGGAGAAGACACTGATAACGAAGGTTGCAGCCAGCAACAAAGTTACTGCAGTTGCCCCACGGGCTACATACGAGGTATTCTTTAACCGCTTACGACGTTGCGTGCAAAAATATCAGCGAGCTTCCAGACTCGCCGAGCGTCCAGGAAATTTTTTTTCTGTACTTGTTTTGCACCTTTAAACGGACACTTTTAAATGGAATTTACTTCAACTCCGCGGTATAGTGGCGCAGAATCGAAAGAGATCCCCGAATTTCCATTTTGGCACAAAAAATTTTTGGAAGGTACAAAAAAAAAGATCTGACATGCTAAATTCGTTTGTGCTATCGAAAATTTCAACATACGCTCCAACGGTCTTTCAAACGTACAGAAATACTTCACCAAAAAAAAAAAAATAATTTTAATGTACGTGGAATCCTCTAAATCTTAGAAGATTTTACTCTTATATAGGCCTCTCAAGAGAATTCCTCTGAAGTCAAGAGAAAAATAGTAAAAACAAAATATTTTTCTTTATTGAAAGAGGAATATGTTTGCAGTAAAACAGTAAGCTTAGAATATGAGATTATGGGAAAAATCACTTTGAATGTAAAATACTTTTTTGGGGGGTTCAGCATACATGCCTTAAGTGAAAGAATACATTTTTTTCTCTTGAAATAAAATTATATAGACGGGGAAAAATACAGATAAATAAATATATATATATATATATATATAAATTCTTATAATTAATCAATTATGAGAATCTACATATGTGTATAATTTACGAATTAAAAAATTAGATTATCGCTAAAATATTCATGTCATTAGACATATAAAGGAATCAACTTGCGATTGCTTACTATCGCATTTCTCGCCACGCGGGGGGTTTTGCGGGTCTTTAATACCACGTGTAAGACATTGTCCGCTTTAATTACCTGCTCTTCATCGTCGGTGGCCGCGAGCCGGGAAGAGCGAAGGAACGAAGAAAAGGATTTACCTGGCGGTCGCCTTGAGAGAGAAAGAGAAAAAGCGCGAGTCCCTTTCGCGTCAAGAGAATGGAGCTTATATTGCGGTGAATTGCAACGCGGTGGACCGTCTTTCACCCATCCACCCTGTCCTGCCCGCCACGCGAGGCTGAAGAAAGAACAAATTACTTAGTAATACTCTTCACCGAAAATCTCCTGCATTGCCCTGCGGTTTTGCGGTACTGCTCGACAAACGCACACCCGGTACCATCGTTCGTGGTTTATTACGCGAGTCAGCTGGATAGAAATGTATGTGTTGGTGTTGTAAACACACGCTGTAGGTAAATTGAATATATCCTATTTAACTTTTCTGAAAGTTGATAAGAAAAAACTGGACACAAAAAGTGATCGTCTTATTTTAAGCAGAATATTTTAAACAATCGAAAATTAATAATTGGCTAATTGGAGAAATAAATTTCAGATAAAAATCGATAATAACATTTCGATCCTTCAGTTAACCTCGAATAAATATACATGATTCCTTGAAAGATTGAATACTGAGAAAATTAAAAATTTTTAACTGAAAAATCATACATCTCTGAGATTTACAATCTATAAATCTGAAAAATATGTACAGCGAATTAACGTTCTATACAGTTCTTAGAAAAATCTGCGGATACGATAACAAAATAATGCTATCTTTATATCATCCTAATTTTTGCGATTGAATTTCTTGCAGTGATCATCGCTCTTATTGTGACTTTCCGGTCTGCCATGTTAAGATGGCAGAGCAAACGGTTCATTATCAATCGTTTACATCTTTCTTTGGAATTACAGACGCAGCAATCGAAATACGGGTCGGAATAAGCGGTGAGAATTCGCGGAAAGGTCCCGCGTGCATCTCGTCGCATGAGCGCTTTCATCTTGATCGACAGCAGCGCGAAATAAAGACATAAAATGTAACGGGCATCCGTGAAAAGGGTGCATAATGGTGCATCTTCATATAGACACGCACATGATGGCATTTCGTCACGAGAAAGCATTTTGTCACGGAGAGCCCCAAGTGGGCAATGTTCTTATGGTTATGATTAAGTTTCCGTGATGATTCTTTGAGTATGATTTTTTCTAATATTGCTCTCACGTAATACTTATAAGGCGATTATGCGTATGTGTTCATATAGATGTGTAAAGAAAAAATAAAAAACACAGCAACACATAACGATAATTTCTGAAATCTCATTTTAATCGGCTTTGTGTTATTCGCTTTTATTACATCACTAAAACGAATAAAACAAATGTAAAGCAGCTTTGTTGAAGTGGAATATTATTTTAACTTTGCTTTTAACTTTGCTTCTTAGACATTTCATATTCTTCTAGCAAATTAATAATGCATGAGCTCTGTGATAAAAAAAACATCTAAGTTTATATTTGAATACAATTGCCAAAACATAAATTTATCGAATATATTATAATGCTACAACATATTCAATTTTTGCAAGTAATATTCTCAAATGTTGAGTATATTGGTCAAGTAATTAGAGCTTTACAAGCAACAAATAAACCAATTTACATAAAAAGAAATTCTAAATTAATTGGAAAAAATGCAACATAGTTCTTGGATATTCTTTTTCTTTTACATTCAACATTGAAAAGCTCTAATTATTTAAATCCGCGTATTTAAATTCCTTGGACTTTTCGGCATTATATAATAATGATTTCTTCATTATTATTCCGATAGGTCGTCGTGTTCAAGGCAGTCGACGTAGGAAGGAAGGAAGGAACAAGGTTCAGGACCATGCAACAGTCGCGGACGATCGTCTGCCGCTTTCTCTTTCCCCTGCCTTCTCTCTTTATCTCTCACATCATCTCTTCTCCTTTCCTTTTGCATTTCTATTCTTCCTCGCTGTCTCTCTTTCTCTCTATCTCTCTTTCCACCTCTCGCTATCTTTCTGCTTCTCCCTTTTCGCGACGCGACGATGTGTGTGGTCCGTCGTGGCAGCCGCCAGGGTCGACTCGCTAATAACACTCTCCAGTTCTTCCGGTCCCCTCCTCCTCCCGCTTCTCCTTGTCCTTCGCGCCCCCTCCCGGCCGCGGTACCGCCGAGGGAAAAGGGTAAAAAGGTACCGAAGATCCAGGGCCCGGTCCGCAAATCGTCTTCTATGAATGCCTCCACGTCCCCGTCGGCTCTAAATCGCCACCCACCCTACCCCCTCCCGTGCGAACGTCGCTCGTCATCCGCGATCACCTTCGGCAACCTCCAGTTATGATGAGAAAAACTATCCTTCTCTCTCGCGCGCGCGCGCGAAATGTATCTCTGCTCGAAAAGCATGAAACTGCTGTCCATCATTATAAAACGTTTGTATTTCTTCATCGATCATAATCAATTGATTTTTTAATCTTTAATATCTGCAGATATTAAAATTTATATTTTAATGGGTCTTTCTCTCCAAATATGGATGCTATGAATACACAATCTTTGTATATATGTACTTGTGATACTTTTATGTATCTATGACACATCTAAAAGACAAAATAATTTATCGAATGCACAAGTGCCATTTATCGGATGCTGATGTGTTGACGAGAGTTCGTTTTCGAGTTACACTAACAGCGAATAACTTTTCAGAAACTATCGTTGACTTGTAGTCACTCTCTTTCTCTCACCGTGACCGGCTTTTTATGATTCTTCAAGAAGTACGAGCTTGTCGTGCTCGAATATTTTTCACATTCTATCGCTTCATTATAAGGGCCGACCCTCTCGCATTCAGCTCCCGGATTCGAAGGACCAAAGCTACCCACGAAGTCGAATCACGCCGTTCTCTTAGAATGTAGGAACCTGTTTTCGATTCCCCTTACTACGATTTCTTCGGAGAGAACGGAATCTGTTCTTTCCAAACGGATCATTCTTTTTTCATCGCATATTAGCCAATTATCAGCTTGATATCGACGGTACATCCAGTGAAATTAAAAACCGATATACTGAAATCGGAATTAAATGAAATTCAGAGAATGAGGAATATATTCCACGAATGTGAGATTTTTTTCTTGTAAAGGCGTTTTTCTATATTGTCTCTTCATTCTTGCACGAAATTTTATATTGTTAAACGCGGACTCTTGTAATAAAACAATTGTAAAATTTGCATTAAAAATATGATGGATTAAACCGACGCACGTTACGCATTCTGGAGTTAAGTGGCAGAGAAGAGAAGAAGGTGGGAATGAGTTATAGCACTTTAAAAGGCGTCGCTTCGCGAGGACCATTTGTAGTTTATCGTTCTTGCTAGAGCATCCGCACGAGCACAAAGTAATAATCGATTGTCGGTCGGCCTAAACGTTGAAAATTTACGTTCGCTTTACGAGTCCCTCTCTTTCCTCCACAACAAACTGCCGCCTCCCGTGTAACAAAACGCCGGAAAGGTAATGCGCGACCACGAGCGCAAAATCCTAAACCCGAAATTTAGAACCCCAAACTATGATTTATCGGGCCCTTAAACTTCCGTTTTTCACTTCGCCGCGCGTTTTTACGGTGAGAGATTACGAACGATAAATCCGAATGCACAAAGAGAAATTCGTCGCACGCCTCGAGCACGTGGAGCAGACCTTCTTGAATGTCTCGCGGGGACTGTTTAACACGGAATATTGTTTCCAGGAATGCTACTTTGTATTTGAGACTTTACATTTCGAATAAAAGAAACGCATCAACACACCGTTTTTCCGCTACATTAACCGCCCTGCTTTTAGATAATTACAAAATACGAATTACTTCGCACAGAAATGGACATTAATTTAATTTGGTTTGATATCAAATAAAAGCTACATATTATTATGATAATAATTGTATAAATTCATATGGCGTAAATAAATCTTGATGAAAACACATATTTTGTTTATTTATTTCAATTCCATATCTCTCTCTCTCTCTCTCTCTCTGTCTCTCTCATAGCTCATATAAATTCTATTTATTTAATTTCTATTTATTTAAAGAAGGAAGGCCAATAAGACCGACTTTTGGGCCATGAAGGTCGCACTTTCGAAATATTTTGATAATTGAGGTTGAGAGCTTTCCGAAACGCGCTATGAAAACTTCTTTACGTTGAAGGAAAACTAGAGTTACGAGCCTTTAAAATTTGGGTAAAGAGGACCACAAAACGGGAGATAGCAATATTTGCTTCTTTATAAGAACTAAACAAACTATTTTTATTGCATTATATATATGTATATATATATATATATATATATATATATGTATATAAAATATTCTGCTAGAAAACTATATATAAAATATAGTATATTCTGCATAGACTCTCTCAACTCTAGATTCTAGAGTTTGCTTACGAAAGCAGAATATTTTTTTATATGCAGAATATATTCTATTTTATAGGTACATAGTTTTATAACAGATTTTTTTTCTATATATTTAATACAATAAAAATAGTTTGTTTAGTTTGTCTAGTTTGTCTAGATTCTAGAGTTTGCAAAAGCAGAACAATTTCTTTCATGTAGAATATATTATATTTATATATAATTTTATAGCAGAATATTTTTTTTCTATATTGTAGAGGCTGTTTAGGGCCGTTAGGCCAAGTCGAAATAAGCAAAATGGAATAATAACAAGAGGAGCGTTTGGCCTAGTAGTGAGAGTAATATATGTCGGAACAAGGGATCCCGAGTTCAAATTCGATCGAGCTCCTTTAATTTTTCGGTCGCTTACAATAAATTTAATGCAATAAAAATATATTATTTGTTTATCTTCTTATAAAGAAGCATATTACTACCGCGCATTCTGTCGCCCTCATTATCTAAACTTTGAAGGCTCGTTGGAGAAAACTAAAGTTCCCCAATGTAAAAAAGATTTTATAGGGTGTTTCGGAAAGCTCACCTCAACTATATGAATATTTCATTAAGAAAGTGTGATATTCATGGCCCAAAAATCGGTCTTATTGGCCCTCCTCGTTTAGAAAAATGTGACATTTATGCTGCGTTATGAGATAGTGGCCTAGTTTACACCGTATGTTTAGGTCGCTACTTATACCCTGTATCCGACCTATACACGATAAGTCGCGGCAGTATAAACAGTTGGAACGTAGTTTAGGTCAGGTCTCTTTTTCGCTTGCTCTGACTTCACTTAGGCCGCACGACGTAAACGTAGGTGACCTAAAGATCACCTAAATACATTTTTTTCCATACTTTCAGTCTTTTACGCGTAATTTGCAAAAATCGTTTACTTCGCCGTTTATTATTTTCCTTTATGACCATTTCTAGCATACTCTTTAAAAGGGTTTTACACTGCACACATCCATTGCAAAAAACAAATTTTAAAAAATTAAAAGAATTATTTTCAAATAAACACGACAATAATAAACAAATATACGAAAATAAGTGATAAATACAACAATGTTGATTTAAAAGTACCTTCTCGCCTTGTTCAACGGATGATGTTCACATGAGGACTAAATGCGACCTATAATTCGATCCAAAAGTACCATAGGTCTACGTAGTGTAAACGTGTTATTAGCCTACTTTAGGTCAGAGTATAAGTCAGGTCGCGTGAACAAATTATGGTGTAAACTAGACTAGCGTCTCCACATTTGTTCTTTTATCGAATATTTACTATGCTTTTGAAAATGTAATTATTTTTACATATACTGTGAATTGTGCAAATTCTATGCGCTTGAAGACTATATAGATGATAGTGGAATGCTTTTGATCGGTTGCTTTTTCGATCGAGCATTTAAACCAATCGATAGTGGAATCAAAAACGATCATGACTCGTCGGCGAGGCTTCGATCTTCGAAGCAAAATAATATCACCAGTCATCGAAGACAATGGCGCCTTATATGCGCATCTGACTACGCGATGCCGACGCTGCACAAAGTCGCGTATTTCTCCCCGCAAACGAGCAAGCAAACAGATACACGGAGCAAATCTACACGGTGTACCTAACTAAATCATTCATCAATCCCTCTTAACGATAACAGTGGCACATATCGATTAAAGGGGAAAACATAATGATTTGTAGGTAAGATCATTCTGTTTGTATAATATACATTTAAGTAATTTTAAATCTATCTGATCCTAAAAACATAACATCTATTAATTTTTTTAGATTTTAAAGAACATTTATTGATCTTTTAAAGGGCATTTCTTAAATGTCAGTTTGGATTTAAAAGCTTCTTTTTTTTTGTTGTAATGTAAAATTATTTTTAAACAATGACAAAAACAGATAATTTTATCAAGTAATATTAAAACACATAATAAAAAATCTAGAATATATGTAATTGTTGAAAAAATACATTTCCCTTTACTATACAACTCAATAACGAATATTGAGTAATTTTCATTAAAAACAACCTTTACAGAAATGTCATTTAATATTACTCGTATCAAATACAGTATTGATACGCGTCTGATTAAATTAATCCTCAAAACTTTTCCGCCGAGCACCCCGTATATCGGAGAATCGAAGACAAAAGTGCGGCTGTCTCGCTCGGTTCAATGTCACGCGTGCAATCTGCGTGCGCACGCTCGTATCGTATGTTTCTCACGGTGCGACAAAAGGCACGTGTGTATCATAACGGTGCCGTTTTGGTCGAACGCACGTCAGACGATCGCGCAGTGAAGCACTTACAAGAAGCCGACAAGTTCGATCAATAATCTGTGATGACAATTAGACGAATACATTCATAAACATTAACAGCTCTCTAACTGTACTCGGAAAGCTAATAATGGACATAATAGACATAATTATTGCATTGGATATATTTCATTTGATAATGAGAAATTTTTTTTATTACCACAGCAGAAAAAGCTAAAGTAGAAACGTCCATGTTATACGTCATGTTTTTATGAATAACAACATTATGAATAAATAGTAAATTTGATAATTAGCAATCATATACCTAGCGGTCATGTCATTAAATTCTTTCAAATAGACAGGTCGTTGATTTGATATATTAGCTCATCTATCACTTATGAAATAGGCCGCAGGTGTCTGCTTGTTACTATACGAAAAGATAATCTATCAAGTTCGATATTACGCAGTTATGCAACCGTCACACTTTCTATCTAGTCAAATCTTTTCAAATAGAGAGACCGGTTTGAGCTCGATGACGTGTCCGTCAACCTGTCAAGATTGGTGAAATATGTCGCAGGTGAGAGAGAGAGGCCGGTAAGTACCGGTATTTTCACGGACGATTAGCGATGTCGATTGCATCCGCGTAACTCGGGACCGAGTTACGCATTAATGTGAATATCGCCGTAATTGGCGACGACGCGCCCGTCGCGATTAATACCGATAGCAGCAGCAGGTATATAGCAGGCGACAATTTATTTCCGAGGCGGTCGAATAGCGCGTAATACTACGGATTTACTTACCAAGCCGGCCAAGCGCGACTCACATCGCATAATATCGATACTTGAAGACATTATTAAAATGTATATTATATGGAAATTTATATATTTCCCCGCGCGTGTACATCCCCTGGAGTATCCACATGTACAGTATCTCGAAAATACACGGGACAGGCCCCGAGCGCGAATCTAATTAGGTCGCGTGCATATGCATCTTAATTTAATTCAATCAAGTCAAGTCTAAACGAGAATTACAATGGATCAAAAGAAAAGCGGGATGTTAAACATAAAATATATAACATGCAATTATTAA
This sequence comes from Tetramorium simillimum, assembly GCA_011636635.1. Taxonomy (NCBI): domain Eukaryota; kingdom Metazoa; phylum Arthropoda; class Insecta; order Hymenoptera; family Formicidae; genus Tetramorium; species Tetramorium simillimum. The sequence goes on along the minus strand of VBVQ01004779.1, from coordinate 165 downwards.
TACAGAATAAATAACATTTACTAGTAATCTCGTTTCTACACTGAAAAAAAATCCTGGTTAAAAACGGACGAATCAGAAAAATCTTGTAGGATTGATCAAATATTCTGATTATTATAATAGGAATTCTGGTTATTATAAGTTATAAAGTATTAAGTTCTATTATAA
>VBVQ01004778.1:0-13754 GCA_011636635.1 Tetramorium simillimum | reverse complement strand
CAGCTAAGCTGTTAGCAGTCCATATTTTACGACTGAAATTTAGCTACCACACGCAGTTTTTAGTTACGGCAGCTAATTTTTTTTTTCCGTGTACGCATTTCTTACCTTGAAAAAAAAACTATTAAGGAATAGGCAATATCTATTCTTTCATACACTGGAAAAAAATTCTAGTTAAAAACGGATCAGAGAATCTTGTAGGATTGATCAAATATTCTGGTTATTATAATAGAACTCAATACTTTATAACTTGTAAGAGATTTACAAGATTCGTCCGTTTTTAACCAGAATTTCTTTTCAGTATAATAAATCCTCTTATTATTAATTTCTTTAATTTATTTTACATATGCATATATAAATTATCAGAATCATGTTAATCTTATTAAACAAATGATACCCTAGTTTAGTCATTTAATTTGAAGAATTGAGTGGATATGATAATTTAGACTTGTTCCGATTAATATTAAATTTACAGTTAATAATTAACTGTTGCGAGTAGAGCGAGCAAACCACGACGAAAAACACACAACTGCAAAGGCGTAGGTGGTGGAAACTCGGATAATTAATCTGGATATAATTAATTGCTTTGCTGTTTTCGATTACGCAGGTTGTGACGCCGCAAAAGTGTGGGGACGTCTACCTGTACGATCTCCCAGCAAGTCGGGGAAGTCCCGCGCCACCCTCCAGACACGATTCACCTCTCAACTCGACGAACAATGAGCACTCGCACAATACGGGTACGTATTATTCACAAACTAAACATTCCGCCTATAACCGAATGGCGGCCGTGATAAAGCCGTCTGCTGAAGCTTATTCAGTAACTGAGATATTGATTAACTTTGTATCTGCGGTATTGATACTTTTCGACGTGATTAATAGCCACTAATTTTTAATAAAAATTACGGTGAGATATAAATTCCAGTTTCTAGAGTTAATTTATAAGCTTTTAGCAATTTTAATTAATCCGTTTACGTTATATTTATACTTTGCTAGATTTAGATTATCAAAATTGAATACATTTTTTTATTATTCCAACTTCAAAAAGACATTTTATTCTTTTGCAAAATAAAATAGTTTTAAAAAAGAAAAATATACTGCAAAAAAATACAAAATTATAAAACGTAGGTACATTTAATAAAAATTCTTCGTTGTAGATTTTATATTGATAGTATATATTGATAATATATTTTAATTAAACATTAAATATTCTTCATTTTATCATGAAACAAATATAAATTTTATAGGCTTCCTATTATTATTTGATTTATAAATTTTATATGTAATATTTTATTTGTAAGCAAGAAATCTACGAGATTTTTAAAAAATCCACATGCACTGAGGGAAAAATATAATTACTTTTAGACTACAATTTTATAGTATTTCCAACTACAATTTTATAGTATTCCCAACTACAATTTTATAGTATTTCCAACAATAAATATGATTAACTTGACTATATGCATCATTATGTTAACCAGAATTATCATTAGAAATACTATAAAATGGTTGGGTCCAAAATTATCCATATTTTTCTTTCAATGTGGCAAAACATTTCGCATTAGCTTTGTTCGGAAAAGCCAACTCGCGTAGTTGAGTACTCAGAAGGTGATTCCCTCAAGTTTTGTTAACTTTCACCTGCGCAGGACGATATACGGGCAACAACGTGCGAACTTCCCTCGACAACGGGGGTGGCGACGTGAACGAGTGTTACGACGTACCGCCACGAGCGATCCCGGTGATCCCCTCGCCGGCGAGCAGCCCGAGCCCGGCTCCGTCGTGCTACGATATCCCAAGGCCGCCGACATCCTGCACGCCCAACTCAAATTGCTCCGCCGGCTCCGGCATTACGCCGCTGGATTGTTACGACGTGCCGCGGCCCTTGCAGCCCCTCACGCCCAGCAGCTCGGCCTCCAGCCTCACCAACGACGGCTCCCTCAGCGGATCGAACAGGTACATCCTCCGCTCGCATTTCCGCGATGCGTCGCGTTATTCGGCCTCGGGAAATTCCCCAGACGTACGCTGCCGCGACGGCGTTACGGTAACTCCACCGGATGTACGTTCCTTGGGGGTCCCGGAGATCCCAAGAATCTCGAAACTTTGCATCCGAGAAGTTTCCCCCGTGAAATAAATCAGGAGTTGAATAGAGTTTCAAGAAGCCTGCGAGGGATGATTTAAGGGGTATTGCGAGATGCGTCGGAAATGCCACGGGGATCCCAAGATTCCGAGATTGCGACCCCCCAACCTGCTTTGGAAATTTTGGCAGCGCCGTCGGCGATAAATTTCAAGAGTTTCCAACACAGAATTTTGCTTCTCGTTTTCGCCGCGTGCATAACGATTCCTGGATTCCAGATCGAGTTTGGCCGCCCCGGATTACGATGTGCCCCGACCGCGTCTTCCAGCGTCCTCGTTGCCGTCCCGACACAACACCCCCATACCGAAGACCCCGACACCGCCGCCACCGTCGCAACAGATTTACGATGTACCAGTCAGCAAGGAGCTTCCGCTGGAGTTGGACTCCGCCCTGGAAGGTCTGCAGAGGTTGCAGAGCGAGGCGTCCGCCGCGATAGCGAGGCTACTGGGCTTTGTAAGCCCCGGTTGGAGAACGCCGCAGCGATTGGACGCCACCCTTATGGACCTGAGGCTGGCTGCTCTCAGGCTCAGAACGTCTCTTCATGATCTAGCCGAATTCGCGGAAGGTGAAGAAATAAAATTCATTTTAACAGTCTTCAGTGTTTACTGAATTATTTAATTGAAGCTATCGTGGAAATTATCTCAACGAAATAATATACAATTATTTTCTTATCATTCGATCATTTTTTTAATAATTTTTACTTTTTAAATTACAAAATATTCGAGATTTAAATTTTCGTAAAAGGAAGTTTTGTTATAAAACTTACGAGAAATAATACTTATTTATTATTAATATATTATATTATAAATCAAAGTCATTATAAAAATGAGTACCTATACGTATATAAAAGCTTGCCTGCTTTAGAGATTTTGAGACAGAGAATTCTATTTAGAATTTTGTATATTGTCTATATTTTGATTTCTCCTATTTTTTGTGTTATACGAAATTATAAATAAAATTCTATTTTGAACTTTAATTTAAATTATAGGTCGCATAAAGTAAGTTTAATAGATTCTTATTTTGTTTTGCAACTTTTTCAATTTACAATAATCCATTCCAATAAACAATAGAACATTGGATAACTTTGATAACCATTGTGTTCTGCGCGCAGGTACGCTGGGCAATGCGGGCAAAGCGCCAGATAAGGGTTTGGCCACGAAATTACGGCCGCTAGTAAAAGCGCTTCGTGATTCTGACAAGCTCGTACAGGAAGCAGCTACCGAATTGGACACGATGGAATGGGACGCAAGTAAACTCTGTCGTGGCGGTGGCGATACACCAACACCTACTAACGGATCGTGTTCGTTACTACTACCTATGCAATCAGATCCCCTTGATCAGCTGATCGCGTGCGCTCGAGCACTCACGGAAGACGTTCGTCAGGTCGCTAGTTTCATTCAGGTAAGTATCTTTTGCAGCCGTAAGGTTTAATATATTTGTTACGAGTAATGACTTCCGAATTCAAACGTAACAATTCATCTCAATCGATTCATTTCAATGTCACTGAAGAGAAAGAGGGTGCATTAATTTAGATCAAGCTGACGAATTAATAATGAAAGAATTGGTTTTAACACTTTCTTTCTTTCTTTGTCTTCTATTCATTTACATTTTTAATTGATATCATTTTGCTGTTATGTTCTAATTACATTCTGAAAATAAAAAGGAAATTCAACTAAGGACTTTTTTAATTTTCTCTTGTAAGAATTCTATGGAATGGAGAAGTATAGAAGAGAAAAGAGCAAGAGAGATTTAGTACTTTTAAATCCAATTTTTAATTTTGAAATTACAAAATTCGACAAATTAATTATTAATTATTTTAAATATTTTTAAATTTCTATTTTTTGGGAATTTGCATTATATGATTGAAGCTGATGACATTTGAAGGATGAGCCTTTGTTGCTGATAAAGGAGCTCTGTGTGTGCAGGGAAATTCCACGTTGCTCTTTAAGCGGGCGTCGATCATCTCCACGGGCAGCAGCAACAATAGCGGCGCCGGGGAGGATTATGACTACGTAAATCTCGACTCGCGAGAGGTCGTAGCGAAGCAGCGAGAGGAACTGCGAGCGACGCTGCCGCAGGAGCTGCGCAGCAATTACGATCTGCTGGTGTCCGAGGCGGACAATGCCGCGATTCAAATGCCACCCACGACACCGACGCCCATGGATCCCAACGATAAGCAATTGTTGGCCTTCTATGTCGCCCAGGTCATCACGCACGGCGCGCACCTGACTCACGCTATCGACGCCTTTCTGCAAACGGTGGAGCATAATCAACCACCCAAGGCGAGTTGAATTGTAACAGTTTTCGTTCTACTGATACTATCTATCGTGCCCTTTCACGTGAGGCATCGAATTACGTTGATTGTTGGCTAAAATAACGAATGGTGACATTCTCGATAAAAATTGAGATTTGAATTTTTTGTAATCATTCTCCTTTTCGAAGACACACTTGTCATAATAGTAGTATAAATTATTTCGTACAAGTTAACGCATTGAGAAATTTGTTAATCGATAATATTGACTGAAACGATGGTTCTTTGTCTTCTCTCAACAATAAAAGTTGATTAGATCTATTGCAGTCATTACAGAAATATAGTAAAAATTTTTCTTCCACTTTATCGCGTTTGTGCATTGCGTTTCTTTTCTTCATATCATGAAAAAACTTTAAGTACATATGTGCATATGGGTCAACAGTCTCGATAAGAATGATAGAACCGTAGATATCGGCGGTGCTATTGTGTGACACAGTGCCTTAAGTTAGCGCACGTCAACTGCATGTTTCCATTATTTTTTCACGATGACCTCTTTTCCTTCGCAAGTGCATTGCACGCAACCGGCATCGCGGTTAAAGATAAGTAGTTAGTAAGGTGTACTTTGTGTAAAATCGGGAACGAAACGACAGAATTAGAAAATAATGTTAGAATCTTAGATTATATCAAAGATAAATTGAAACTAAAAGAATAGTAAAATATATAACTGTTTCAAGTACATATAAAAAATTTTAAAACAAAAACAGTTTAACATTTCTAATCGTTAATCCATCATGATTTATTCGAGCATTATTTACCTTCGTAATTTTCACGAAATTTCACGTAATTTTATTTTTCATTGATAATAAAATAAAATTAATAAAAATTTAACAAAGGTTCGTCATATTTAAATCATTTATTTAAATTGTTAATTCAAATAGTACCAAATTGTTTTATTTTTTATTGAGATAAACTGCAAGAAGCATCTGTTTGAAACGCTATGGAATTATTACAGGTTTTCCTAGCTCACGGTAAATTCGTCGTGCTGAGTGCGCATCGACTAGTGCATATCGGTGACACAGTGCACCGGAACGTGACGCGCAACGATGTGCGAACGCGCGTGCTACAATGCGCAAATGCCCTGAACGAGGCGCTCGCACAGACGGTGCAGAAAACGAAGCAGGCCGCCCAGTTCTTTCCGAGCGTTACCGCGGTCCAGGAGATGGTCGACAGCGTCGTCGACGTTTCACATCTGGCTAAGGATCTCAAGGTCGCCATGATACACGCCGCTCAACAGCCCTGAGGAAAATCTTCGTCACGACGCGATTGCGAAACCACAAGTTCCTTCAACTGAGATGCAGTCTTTGATAGAATTTTCTCCTTAATGGGGAAAAATTTTGAGACTATAGAAAATTCAAATGTAACGCATTTCTGGATTTATTTCGCGATTAGAGTTTGATACCGATCGCGTTGATGATTTAAAGATGTTCGAGGGATCATGCCGAATTTATTCTCCGCGTTTTTCTTTTCGTCGAGTTTTTAAATAAACGTCGCTAAGCATCTTCAATGCGTTGACGAAAAAAAATTCTTTTTCATATGAAAGTGGATCAAAAGTATCTCAGGAATTTTTCACGGATGTGATCCTTCAAGCATCTGCGAGAGATGCGTATCATTGATGGCTACTATTATTTTGAGATTCAGCCATTTATGAGTAGAAATACAATAGCATTAAGTATTTTTTTTTTCGAGAAAACAAGTACTAATGCAAAAGAGTCTTGCTTAGAATCCTGACGGTACTTTCGACATTAAATGGCGAGATAATCAAACATGATTCGTGTACGCTTCATGAAGATGAAAACATGTCCGGATGTCCGCACACTTTAGTGTGTCCCGTGCAGCTATTTCCCATTTCATTATAAAGAAAATCCGTGGCCTAAAATAGGAACCTGCTACTGCCAAAGCTCCGGTATATAGATTATAAGAAACGAAGAAAAAAAACCACAACCCTGGGACGAGGGTCCCCCTCAGCCGTGTCTTTGTAATGTACTCGAGAATATAAGCATTGTAATCTTTCATAGGAAATATATGTAGCCGTTCAATTAGACGTTCAGGTAGACTTGTGAATTGGAGTAAAGAGGCCAATAGCGTACTGGCACGAGTAAAGCATTTCCGAAATACATTTTGTGAATTTGCGACCTGGTAAGCGATTATCTTACCACGTTGCAAAGTCTATTTCGGATATATGCCTACGACGTATGCAGCTAAACGTGTTAGTAGTTTTATAGATGTATGTATACAGTAGAACATACATACACGATTAGACAACACGTATTCATATCTTTCTTTTAAAACCGGTTTTTTATCGATCATCTGTTAACTGTAATTTTAATTTCTCAAATTCTGATTATTCATTCTTTTGACAGAATTGAAATAAAAGGAACAACTTAAATTGCGATTACAGTTAACTGATATTGTTGAAATCGACGATTAGCAATTTGAAGTGTTTTCCTGTAAAGAAGAATCACCGCTGCTTTTACTTGAAGGCAAAAGACCGATATGAATACTAATGTCGAATGAGGAACAATGAGGAACCGCGTTTCTGTTTTTGCAATTCGATCGTAAGTCGGAAAATTGACATCAAGAAAATTCAACGCAGACTCCTATGTGGGAAGCACCCTTTTTGCGATACCCCGCGAAGGCCGAATTATTACTTGTTGCGGACAGTTTTTTTGGAAGACAATTTTAAATGAATTTTATACGAAGCTTTTACCGCCGGGTTACGACTTTTTCGAGCGCCCAGGCCTTTTTACGAGGCTCTTCCATAACGGTGAATTAGTCACAAGCGCACACAGCGTGAACCGCAATCAGTGGCGGATCGAATTTGTAAACTGTTAACGCGCCAAAATTTCCACGGCAACTACGCGTACTCGCGAATCTTTTTGCACAACGAGACCAATACCGCCTTTTTTTATAGAGCGAACGAACGAATGTTTTTATTAGATCTAGCAAGTCCTGTAGCAAATTGACACCGATAACGCAAACGTTTAAAGAATATCGTATTTAGAATTTTTGTTTCATCTCTTAAGTTATCTTTTGCATTTTTATTTATATAGATCAGTCATAGATTACTTTTTAATTATTAAAACTATTTTTTTTTACATTAAAATGAATCTTAAAGATTAAAGCTAAACCGAACTTCACGTTAAAATTACAGAATATCTTCGAGCTCACACGCCTGTTGAGGCCAAAAGTATGTATACGATCCAATCGCTACTTTGCGGCGCACTTGTTCTAACGGCATTCTCCACGTGCGAAAGTGTACTTAAAATAGCTCGCCGACTATAGCACTCGCTCAACATGCAGAACCATCTAACTTTGTATCTAGTAGAGTTTTGTCGCGTCTCGTTTAAACAATGGATAATTGTAATGGATTACGCACATTAGCCGTGTATTAAGATTAAGTACCGATTTGTGTTTTTGTTGCAACTTTAATGAGCATCTATTAGAATTTCCTTTCATGAAAGTTTATCTTTCAATATCTTTTCTATTTTATTTAGATTAACTAATGTATTTTATTGTTGTGTGTAACAGAAACGAAACGAAGAACTTCTTTGAAGGCGACTTACGACATTTACTTTACATTTTATTTCTTTTTTAGAGATTATATACCGAGACATATCGCGCATGGAGAAACGTTTATACACGAACCTCGAAATGGAGAAACGTTTATACACGAACCTCGAACGAGACTTGTATTATAATTTATTGATGAAGTGTTTTTGTAATTATAATACATATGGCAGGCAGTTATACATATATATATAGATAGATAGAATTGTATATTTAGAAATTTATATGATAGTCGAATCGATAGGTGCTTATCATTCGCGTTGAATCATCGTATTCAGATATGTCGTGTTATAGCATTAAGTGAAATGGTTTCTCCTTCTTGTAAAACGCAGGCTGACGAACATTGCTATCCAGCTCGTCATTTCCCTGATTTCCCCTTTATACATTGTACCTGGATGATCTTTTCGCGATAGTTGTGCATCATCCTCGCGGTCACTCGTAAACGTATACGTAACGGTATTACTGTAAACGAGCTACATATCCGAGAGCAGCTATTACAAGATTAGATGAAAAGAAATTAGAAATGTAAACTCTCGATGTAGCGCGCGCGATGTCCTTGAAGGAACATTGACCATACATCGAAAATTGGTTTATCATCATAACGATGCTTTAATCATGTTTTTTATATGTATAATTACGCAAGGATAATTTCTACGTTTTATCATTAAAGACTCCTTTATGCTGTTTGCAATCGAGATACGTTACAAACTAAATAATTATGTTACCTTAAGAACACCTTATTTGTACATAGATATATTTATACATATTATATATATATATATACATAATTATTCCTATTACAGAAATGGAGTATGTATACACAAGCATAATGGTACATCCGAGATGCATTAATGAAGTAAACTTATTTGAATATGCATCGTGCAATGTCAAAAATAATTTTTAAGCCAAAATACACTGACAAAGTATTTGAAGAAGAAAATATCTATCGAGACAAATATTCATAGATCCGACTTTAAAGTGTAAGTAGGAACTGTAAAAACTGAGCCCATTTCAGTACTGTAAAATATTATTTTTTTCTACCATACTTTTTAACAACACGCTTGACAACGCCCTGAACAATTAATTTTGCATAGTGGCGCGTTACGTGTGAATTACAATTTCAGTCATTCAATAAAGTTATAATGACAAAAAAAGAACTCAAGATCAAGTAGACCCTTTCCAGAATGCTTTATTTCTTACATATTTATAAGTCAATTTATAAGTTTTAATTACATTGCGCATTGTAACTGAAAAATACAACACCCCCCCAAAGTCCAATCGTACTCCATCGTGCAAACTTTAACAAGTATCCTCCAATCGCATATAAAATATTTTTTACTAGTGTACCAGGTCAAACTTTGATAAGTAGAAGCTCTTGCCCCATGCAAGAAATAACAAAGTATTCGTAATTAGTTTCAATTAGTCCTAGACGCGCGGTCTCGGACGTTATTTCTCATTTCTTGGCAAAAGACATGCAGCGGATTTTATTATCAAATTTGCAACATCGAATGACTTAAGAATCGATCCTGTTTCGCCAGTAGCAGTAGATGAATGGACTAAGAGTGATCGCCGCAACATCTACCTAGGTGCGTGTGAACATTGCCCTCTTTGTGCGCTCTATCTCTAAGAGCCTTCTCGTGATGGAAGCTGGTAAGATCTCGCTTCATAGCATAAGCATCTTCGCCATCTGCATAATACTTTGGCTCTACCTCCGATACCTCGAACTGCAAGCTGCTCGTGTACAAGTTGAGAGCCGCACGATTACTTCTGCGCACGTGCAGTGAAACGTATTTCGCTCCGAAGCACTCTACCATCGCCCGAGAGGCCTGATTCATCAACTTTTGCGCGATGCCTAGCCTTCTGTGAGACCGCTTTACAGCCAGACTGGTAATATGTCCGTGAGGATTGTCTTCGCAGTCCTCCTCCATCTTGGCAAGCACGTATCCCACTATTCTTCCTTTCTCGTCCTCCGCTACGTAACTCAGCTGCGGCCAGGAGAGTGCATGGTACAGGTAATATTTCATCTGGTAATTCTCAGGTAAGCACTGCAGATTGCAATGCTGTATATTCAGCAGGTCTTCCGTAGTCGCACAACGTATGTTTACGGACATTTTCGTCAAATATATTATTCTGTTACGAAATTAAGATTAAATTTGTTCACAACCGTTGTGTATTATGGATATTAGATATAATAATAGCTCCAATGTATTGTCCAGTATTTAATCACGGCGAAGTTTTTTTATGCGTGCGCGACCATTCTTCAAATCGTTAACCGACGACGATTCACTCATTCCATTCCCAGTTAATTCTCTCACAAAGCGGAATCGTGATAGGAAGAACGTCCAGACTAAGTACCAACCTGAAACAAATTTTTGCATAAATATTACATATATATATATATATATGATGTAATATGTAATATAAAAACAAAAATAGTGAATGTTCATGATTTTAACAATCAAATTCAGTTAATTTTATAATTCCAGATAAGATTTTGAAATATATTTTCATAATTAAAACGTTTATTTCTTGGTCACTCCATCTTAATCAAGTAGGCAATTTAAGCATTTTAATGATATAAATGTACTTCAAATTTTTAGTTTAAATTATAAATTTCATTTATATGTATAAAATTCTATAACTTAGTGATTAAATGTGCTATAAAACAAGCTGCTTATTGAATTTTTAGAAAACGATTACTCAATGGAACATGTAAATGTGCAAGACATGACATAATGCAAAAAGATATGCTTATCATCGATAACAATACATACAAAAACAACACTCGAGCTCTATATCAGTATTGCATTAAATTTAGAAAATACTAAAACGCAGTTATATCTATATGCACAAATACATTTACAGCACGCAATCTGCGCTTGGAGCAGATAAAACAAGAAACTCGTCGAATCCGCGATTGTTGTTTTTCTTTCCCTCCCGATGACACAATTTACGTCAGGATGTCGTGACTAAGGCATCAGCACCCTGACGCGACAGCTTACCTATCACAACAAGGAGGAACACTATTAATAGACTAAATATCACGGAGAACGCCGTTAGGAAGATTTCCATCGAGATCTCCATCGGGATTTCCATCCAGGAACGAAAAGGGAAGAGAAAAAAAAAAGAGACGAGAAGGAAAAACGGAAGAGAAGACTTTCCCTACGTCCTGCGCGCGTGCGATGGCATAACTTCACCGACGGGCGCGGGGGGGAAGAGGGAGGGGGCCCCACTTGGCGCGCGCGGCACTATACGTACACGTGCACCCGACCCGACGGTCACGGCAGGGTAACACCGAGTGTCGCGACGACGACGACGACGAGCGGCGAGTTCCTCGCCTCGCCTCTCACGCTCGGCACGCCATTTTGAAAATCGAAACGGCAGGCACGCGTGGGTACAGGTTATGGCACCCACCCCCCCTCCTCCCGGCGAAGCGAAAGCGCGCTACGCCGTCCCCGGTGCCGGTTACGTCGGCGTTCTCGCGAACGGCACTTACCGAGGTCTCGACGCGGCTCGAACGGCTGCCCCGGGTGACGTCACTCCCACGAGGTCTCGTCAATTTTCTCCCGCCGGCGAACGGTCTCGCGAACGAGCGGGCGCTCCTAACCTAACCTAACCTAATCCCAACGACATGCACTCGGAGCAGCAATCGGCCGTTTGTTTGCAGCTGCTGAGCTGCCTCTTTCGTTGTGTTGAGCGAATGCGATTTTTGCACTTTTGGCACTTCAAATGAAATATGTGTAACATAGAAGGCGACTCGCTTGAAAAGAAGGTATATCCAAATTTTTGTTGCGCTAAAAACAATAAAAGAAATGATAAAAAATTATGTATACAGCAGTAATATTGATGTTAACTAAATATGCATCTATTTTCTTTTTTTACATTACACAAATAAAATAATCAGATATTAAATATTTAAATTTAAGGTAATTATACTTAATTATACCTAATTATTATTATTACACATTCCAAAATTCACTGTCAGTACTGAAAATCTATCATGTGCGTGACAAACTATAGATTTGCAGTACTGGCAGTGAATATTGTAACGCAGCTCTTATTTGTATATACTATATATTATGTAAGTATGAGATTAATATGCATTTTTATACATGCCTATTTGTAAATATTTAAAACAGCCTTTAGTCTGTATTCCAAAATTCATTGCTAGTGTTGAAAATCTATAATGTACATAACGTATATACTATAGATTTTCAGCGCTAGTAATAAATTTTGGAACACAGCTAAAATCTACAAATGCTCGTGAATTTTCTACCAAAGAAATATTCCATAATTATGTAAGTCTCTTATTTGTGTACACAACAATTTTATACACTGTACATTTGTCTCAATCATCCTCCTCTTCGTCTGGTTCTTGTAAGTGGTCTAATTTGAATTCTTTCGAACGGTCGACTTTAACCACCGGCCGATTCTGCTTAGGTGTCCTTTTTGGCCTCTGCCCGATCACGTACTCCGGCAAAATGATCTTACTGCTTTTGAATATAGATTTCTCGTTCAGTTCCGCAATGTCGTCCGCCGTCTCTTTTGTCCGCGGCTTTCTAAACTTGATCTGCGACGATGATTTCTTAGACTTGAACCGCGTCTCCGTGGAATCTTGTGTGCCTGATTCACAGGGATCAATATCCATCTCCTCTTCGTATTCGCCGGCTTCCTCCTTCCTACGTGCTTTTAATTCCCTCAGGAACGACATAGCGGCCTGTGTATTACTGCGCTCCGTCATATCTTCGGTAGACACGTCGTCCAGGGTGTACTGGACCCACTTGTGCGGATTTCTGTGATAGTCGGGAATATTTCTGATATTCGCGCGCGGCGCTGGTCCCTCGGGACGCTTGAAGATACTCTCCTTGCCGCGAAATCTCTTGGTCTCTTTCTTCTGCCGCCAATCGTCACTCGAGATTGGCCTCTTCTCGATTCGCTTCTCCGTCTCCGCCTCGGATTTGTCATGTTTATTGCATTTGCTTTCCGCGACCGAGAGTTGATCGAACAACAGTCGTTGCCTGTTGGCAAACGCTGCGTCACCACCGCGTAGAACAAAATTAGAAGACGTATGCATTTTCAAGAGTCGTGACGCTCCTCTCGCTACAATTATTTTACAAATTTACCACGCTCCTCCGAAATAATGTATAAACATTAAATATCAGTATTCCAAACCTCGAAGTCGATGTCAGTTCAGTTCGGCTTTGTTAGGTTATATTGACGTTTCGCTCGGCAAAGGCTACCAACTTCAAACAAATTTAGTCAAGGCTTTAGAAAAGTGTACTTTCTTCTCTTTCTCTCCACATCCAGAGACAGAGAGGACATCTAATTTTCCATTTCAAGTGCAGAAAGCAGAACTTAGTGCACCTGCAAGGAACAAATATTTATCTTCATTCTAACCTTGACTGACCAGCGCGAGCGGGAATGGTTATGCCAATTTCGAATGGCGCAGGTACGCAGACGTTCTTCCCGCTACATGTAGAAATTAATTCGGCATTATCGTAACGTGTCACATCCGATAAGATGAGCAAACGGTTGAAGCTGGCTGGTCTCACGGCGTCGAGAACTTTACGTTCAGGTAAGACCGTCGTCAACGCGGACTCCTCGGAGAAAACGTCGCCCTACTTCGCCGGCGAGAAGAGATTAACGAAGACCAGCGCGAAGAAGCGTACACCGATCAAGATCGAGCATGAAGCGAAGGATGATGAAACGAACGTTAAAGAGACCAACGATACGCCAACGATAAAAAGC
>VBVQ01004777.1:0-13757 GCA_011636635.1 Tetramorium simillimum | reverse complement strand
CCCCCAGGAAACGTCCCCGCGGTATCGAGCAATTCCCCTTTCTTTGGCCCCCCGGGACACTTTAAAGATTTCAAGTTATAACCGGCCGCGGTGAGAAATCCCTATCCTGAAAATTGCATTGCCGTGACTGGACCGTTTTCACCGGCCCTAATCTATCACCCTCGTCTCAACTGGGTTTGGAAGATTTCATCTTTGCCCCTGTCTACTGTCTACCGTCTCTCGCGTCTCGAAACGGAAAAGCGCGTAATGTGTGCTATCGCTGACGTAGTTAAATGGTTGTAGAAAACGACGGGAAAGGACCTATTAGTTTTTATCACTGAAAAAAGTTGTAGGATTGATCCAATATTCTGATTATTATAATAGAAATTGTGGTTATTATAAGTTATAAAGTATTGAGTTGTATTATAATAATTAGAATATTTGAACAATATTACATCCTACAAGCTTTTTTGATTCGTCTGTTTTTATTTTTAACCAGGATTTTTTCAGTGTATTTATTTATATACAGGGTACTCCCTGGTTAAATGGCCGAACTTTAAACAAGAATTTAGGACCTCGAAACAAAATAAATTTTCCTCTGAACGTAAACTCGCAAATGCTTTTTCCAGAGATATTAACTTCCTAAATTACAAAGCTGTGGGAATAAATCACTAATAAATAATAATAATCAAAGTAATTTAGCTTTATCTTTTTTTATTGTTTTATAGAAATAAAAATTTAGTTATTGTTTTGTTCAAAATGATGGTCACGTTCACCAGATTTAACACCTTTAGAATTTTTTACATGGGATGCTCTCAAGCAAAAATTCTATAAAGTACCTGTTAATAATCTTCAATCACCAAAACGAAGGATAATACAAGCGTGTCAAGAAATTACAGACGCACAGTGTCAATCAGTCACTCGTTCTGTCATCGATAGATGCAATGCTTGTCTCCAGAGGCTGGAAGCCATCATTTTGAACAAAACAGTAATTAAATTTTGATTTCTATAAAATAAAAAGAAGGTGAACCTAAATTACTTTGATTATTATTAGTGATTTATTTCTACATCTCTAAAACTTAAGAAGTTAATATCGCTTGAACGAAGCGTTTGCAAGCATACTTCCAGAGGAAAATTTGTTTTGTTTTCAGATCCTAAATTCATATTTAAAGTTCGGCCACTTAATCCGGGAACACCCTGTATATTTATCATTTGTATAAGTTATATGCATATACATAAATAATATATTAATATGTATTGTATCATTAATGTATTTATTACACTAATATTAATGTGTTATTTGCAAAGTCGCACGATATTGGATGTAAAATGTTAATTAGTGTACTTCAAGCATTAAAGATAGTTAATTAAGTAAATATTAAAAGTGGATTTTAAATGGTGTTTCGCTTAAATTTTCTATTCGCCTCCTTACGTATTTATGTATGAAGATTGAAATTTAATATTTACGAAGACAAAATGTGTACTGTTTTATACAAGAGCTTTAAATCATTAATTGCCTTATTGACATTTTCTTTCAAAAGGTTTATAAATACCTGTTAAAATAATTGTACGCCATAATGTTGGTCCTCGTTTATTCATAACTGCTTAAGCTCGATCTCGATTATAAAAAATTATACGTCTCCCTGTCAAAGTTTTATACATTTACGTGATAAACGAATTACTCAAGAAGAAGTAAGAAGCATAGAGAATAATACTTTACTCTATTTAGAGCAAACAGATTCGTTCGCCGCAAATAAATTCAATTGAAATCTCTTCGATTGAAAACGCCGACGAATCGGGCGGTTCTTTCTTAACTATCAAAATCCCCCGGTGACTGCATTTTATTTCCATTAATCATGTGAATTCCAATAACAATGTTCGGGTCCTCAGTATACGGGGAGATTTAGTTAAAATGAAACCCGCCATGCCTTCTCACTTTTTGCGATATCCAATATTTGATTCGCGTTATATATACTCCAAAAATCTGTAGAAATATAAGGAATCGAAATAACATTCCATTCAGGTTTTCATATTGCGCGATAGAAAATGCTATAATCTTTTTATGACGCCGCCGATTCCGCCGGTGCTTTGAACGGGAAACCGCAATTTCCACCCGCGTATACCCGGGGTATTCCCAATCTCGCATCTGCGTGCGCAGATCCACACACCGCCGACCTTATTCCATGCACACGGTCCACGCAATATCCAATTCCAGTCTTACCCTGATCAGGCGTCGACCATATCTACACGCGAAAGAGAGAGAGAGAAAGAGAGGAAGAGAGAGAGAGGCTTTACATTTATGAGAATAAATTGATTCCCCTGTATAGTCTCAGTCTTATAAAACATTTTAAGACGCTTCGTGTTTCGCGAAACTCCCCGTATCGATGTTATCGATACTTTCGGCTTCTGGGTCGCGTACACATCCCGTGGGAGTGAATAATATAGCGGTTTCCGCCGGCACATTCGGCCGTGCACTTGTTGATCGAAAAATCGCAATTTGCATTTACGTCCGACGGATGAAAGATACACAACCG
The DNA here is from genome assembly GCA_011636635.1 of Tetramorium simillimum. Classification (NCBI taxonomy): domain Eukaryota; kingdom Metazoa; phylum Arthropoda; class Insecta; order Hymenoptera; family Formicidae; genus Tetramorium; species Tetramorium simillimum. The sequence goes on along the minus strand of VBVQ01004777.1, from coordinate 11,244 downwards.
CGGGGCTTGTTATCGGCGGGCAGTCCTATTAGCATCTGGAATACGAAGAAACGAACAACTGTTCTCGTATATAATTTAATCATCACGTTTCTTGCGTGAACTTCTAGCGAATGGGTCCGTTAATAAATTCGCAAAAGTCTTTATTGCTACGCGGAAACAACCGCAGTTGGATTAACATGACACGTTTGCTTCAACAAAATTTGGTTGGACTGAACAGACTTTCCGGTTGTTACAATGAAGTATTCTAGCAATAGCCAGAACAGTTTGTTGCTTTCATCAGAATGCAATTATATTTATTCTACCTACGCCAGAATAAGTGTAACCAAACTTGTCTGCTTGTCTTCACTAGAAACGAGTTATCAAGCTTGTCAAGTTAACTCAGAAATATTAGACTGGGTCTGATAGACCCCGAACGTATGTTGACGTTTTCAAAATTATTTCTAAATGAAGATTCTATTTCCTGAGATTCTGAACTTATATTTAAAAAAAATCAATCAAAATTGGTTGTTTTGACTCCGAAATATGAGCGATTGAAGAAAAATGCATTTTTATAGTCTAACATTTCTGGGTTAACTTAACTTAATCAAAAGTAGATCGTTCATTTTTTCAGATACACTTCCAGACACTCTTCGGTTAATACATCCAGATTTCCGATTGATCCAACCAAATTTTTTTCCCCGTCTACTTTATTTATTCATCTCCCGCGGGGAGGAATCTCTCTTCTTCCTTTTCCTCCTCGCGTCCATCCCGTTTGTCGAATTATTCGTGCGGGAATTACCCGCGTCCGTCTGAAGGATAACAGGTGTACACTGCTTATTCGCCGAAAATCCCAATCTAATCCCCGACAAACAAAACGCCGGGGAAACGCTCTCGAAATCCTCTTTCCGTCATTGCGGCCGCAACACGGCCGGCGCCCTCGGCAAACGCGGTAATCATTCCGCGGGAGCGTGACGGATTCCAGCGGCTCTTTGAACTGGGGAACCCGCAATTTCCATTCGCACGTAGACGCAGCCGTTGCAGGGCTGGCTGCAGCGGCCTGTGGGGTGGGCGCGCGTGCACGCACTTATGCATGCGGTGAGACCGAACAAAAGAGCGGGCGCGAGCCGCGGCATAGAGAGAGAGAGAGAGAGAAAGAGAGAAGCAGAGAAACGCGGAAAACTGATTTCCCCTTTTCCGCCGTTTGCTGCAATTGCCCTGCGAGCCCGGGCTGTCTGAAATTGCACGTTGGCTCGACTATCTCGACATAAGCCGCCCGAGCGATTCTTTCCACCTTTCTGTCTCGTTCCGTCTGTCTCATGCACATCCACGCGCGTTATCTCTGTCCCCCGCCTCTCCTCCTCCCCGCGAAGCTTCGTGGACAGCTCGCCCCGTAAATTGGACGCCTATTATTTCACACGTTGCCGACGGAGCTTCCGTCTCTCGGAATTTTCTTCCCTTTTCTTCTCTCTGCCGCCACCAAATCCACCGTGTATTCGTCTCTCTCTCTCTCTCTCTCTCTCTCTCTCTCTCTCTCCTGCCTGTTGGCGCGCGCTTTATTTCGCGCGCCACTCGTTTACACGCACTTTCCAGCTTCCCCATTCCTACTCCCCCATCCGTTTTCATTACCTTTTATCGCCGTCGGATTAGTCGTCTGTTTTAGTTAGCCCCCGAGTAGAATCCTTTTGGTCGCGTTCCAAGCGGCAGCGTCGTCGTTTAATTTCCTTATAGACATCGCGCTTCTTTCCTCCCCCCTCCTGCCCCTCCCTCCTGCTCTTCTCGCTCCTTGTGGCGTTTATGGCGTCTTTAGCCGTTTACACGTCGTCCTTTCCCATTGTTATTCCGTTCCGCTATTATCGTCGAGTTGTTGTTCGCCACGGTTGGTTTATTTCTCCGCGGCGAAGGGTCGGGGACCGCTTGACAAAGGTATCGAGCACACCCCTGCCCTAAAGCCACCGTATAAATTCCATTAATGAATCCCCCGCCGTTGACGGGCGCTGCTGTTCGGTAACGCCTGGACTTGAGTCTTTCGCCATGAGTTGTCCCGTCTATGCAAAACTTCACATTTGAAGTTGTGGGTAACTTTTACTCTTCATCTGTTAGACTCCACGGAGTCTTAAATCTCGCTCCCATAATGAGAAAAATAAGCGCGATGAAGGCCAGGATTCTGTCGTTTCTAATTACTCACTTTGCTTTAATTCGCCGAATCGCTGGCCTTGATCAACAAAGATCAAGGATAGCGTTCGTCGGATTTTTAGAAGTGTATTAAAGTAGCGTAATGCGTTATTTTCATCCAAATTTACTTGCAAATGACACGGGCGCAAATCAAGCGAGTCATTCTCGCCTCTGACGTCACAATTCAATATGGCTGTGGGCGAGGGTCCATGGACGTAATACATGGACGGAGCCTGTACTACGAACTTAGACAAGGGGGCGTACTGAGATAAAGGGCGAAGAGGGACCACAGGCAGGTCGAGCGATTCGGTAGCATTTCGGCTGGACCCGCTGTCGCTCGGGTCACATCAGGTCACCGTGCCCTTGTTTACATGCCCCGCGGATTTGAAGAGAATAATAATTATTAATTAAAAAGGAGTTACCGTATTGTTTCCGGTTGCAGCAATCGCAACAATGTAAAATGAAAAAAAATTGAGCAAATTAGAAAAAGGAAATTCCAATAAATATACTTTTCATTTGTAAGTATAATAGAATGTACAAAATCTGGATTATATTTTTCAGTTTTTCATAAATTCGTGAAATTATAACGAACATATTGTACAAACAGTATGATTTTTTTTATTATACGTATAATTATTATCTTTTTATTATATAAATACGCGCAAAATATGTGACGCAAAAAACATTTACGTAAGCTCGTATTCAGAACGCGCTTATTAAAGATGTTAATGTGCTCTTCGTCATTCTGTCTTCGTCATTTTAGTAAACATGAATCACGGGAGTGAGACGGAATGATAAAAAAGCGCGTTACATCTTTGTAAGCGCGTTTTGAATGCGAGCCTCCGACGTCACAGACGTTTTAGGCTGCGTACGGAAACGTCGCACTCGAGTGCCTTCGCGAATCGTTTTATCCTTGTTTACCATTTGGCGAACAACACGGTACACTCGAGTGACGTTTCCGAACGCAGCCGTAGGCTGCGGTCCACTTGACGCTACAAATGCTTCTTTCTTTCCCTTCATTTTAATAAAGATAGAGGGAGAAGGAGAACGCTTTGAAGCATTTGAAGCGTCAAGTGGACCGCAAGCCTCAGACACAAAACCGAATGTATCCGAAAAGCGTCGAAATTATACGTAGTGCCTGTACTCCTCCCCCCTTACCGCTAAACTCATTGTCAGCTACCCCCCTCGTGAAAGGCTCCGTCCATGTGTTCTTATGTCCATGGGTCCAGGAGCCTCAAGTCTGTTTACTTAAACGGCCGCAGCACATAGAAGAACTTAAGCAGTAGAAGAACTTAAGACATAAGCGAATCAACCAATCACGGTCGAGCAGTGAGGTAGCCATTTTGAAACTTAACCCTTTAAGTCCCAATGGCAAAGATCTTTGTCATTTAGGACTTTGCCGAGAGTCCCACAAAATGACAAATCTTTGCCATGAAACTTTTTCCTATATTAAAGTCTACAGTAATCAGCCACCCCGAAAACCTCCATGTACGAATTTTCAGTAAAATCGAATGAATTTTCATTTTTGGCACTTTGGGCTCATTTTATGAATTTGGCGTGGGACTTGAAGGGTTAAGCGACGCCGAGAATTCCGTATGAAATTCCTAAGTCTTAAGTCTTATGGGTTAAATTTTTCTACGTGCTGCGGCCTTTAGGGTTATTATTTTCATGTATAACCTGAAACTCGTCGATTCACACAGATGGGAATAAGCACGTCAGAAAATGTTACTCCAGGCAAACGGGAGTCCGAGGCATTACCGAAACAGCGGCGTGCGTTCTCCAACGTTTTCCAATTCTATATTTCACTTATTTGAATAAACAAATCCCAGACGCGTGACTTAAAAATATACAATGCACTTTTCCCCCGGACTTTAAGTTTCCTCAGGATTTCTCGAGCGTCATCAAAGGGTTCCACCCTCGCTCGTTCCGTCTGTCTTTTCGCTCCGTTTCCGTCTATCTATTTTTCTTTCGAGTCCCGCGCTTGCTTTTCTTCACTTCTCGTCCTCTCCCCCCCCCCTCCGCGCCCCTCTGTGCTTGGTGCTATCGTTCTTCTTTGTGTGTCGTCGAACTTTCTTCTTCTTCGTTACCGTCTCTGTGTCGCGGCTTCTTCTTCCCCCCTCGACTTACTTTCCCGTTTCTTTGTTTAGTTTCGCCGCACATATATATATTCGGGTCTCAAAGAGGACGCTATCTGTAAAATAGTCATTTTATACTTGGTTACTCGTTCGAACGAGTTAGCCATTCCATTTCCAATAGTGGCTACATAAATGATAGAATGTCTTGGACTTTGCTGTCTTCTACAATTGACTCAGATTCTTCTTTTCTCCCCCCCTCGGTGTATCTTTTCTTCGTTTCGTCTCTCCTCGCGGAAACTATTTTTTCTTATTTCCCCTCTTTTATGTTCTCTCATATCTGTCTTTCGGAAAGAAAGAAAAAAAAAAAGAATATTCATCCTCTCATCCCTTTCGAGATCTTCTTTTCTTCGGAACGCAGAAAAATACGTTCCTCGCATATCTTGACGATTACATCAACTTTATTGGTCATTGTAGAAAAAGCACGTGTCGTTAAAAGAGATTTATAACAACAGGAAAAGATTCTGTTTATCGGTTGACCTCGCGCTACAAACGGGAAATACAGTTTCCACTTTTATTTTTTTATTCCTCAACCGTGTATTCCGAAACGCGAAGGGAGAAAAAATTCTATCGCGCATACGCCGGCTAATATCCTTTCTACAATCCCTTCCGCTTCTGCAGAAATGTACACGTTTCCCTCGCGCACGACGCCAAGTGGTTCCGCGTTCGACGGATTTTCCCGTGCATAGTTATCGTTTGATACGAACTACTCCAGCCGATCTGTACCGAGACTCGTGTACGCTTTTCTACATTATTCTGTGTCGAGCGTTTAAGGGGATACAGTCCCGGAGCGCCTAATATAAAAGTACCTCCTCCACCGTTCACTTCCCTCCAGGAGAGAGAGAGAGGGAGAGGAGAAGAGAGAGGAGTAGAGTCGGCTTCGTTTTCTCCGTCCCTTTTTCAATTTCAGCCCCCGTCCGCAGTCTTGTCTCTTCCCTCGCGTACACGCGCGCGTATCGCGCGTTCTCTCCGCCATTACGCCTCCTCTCACGGGGACTTTTCCTTCCGTCTACAGCGGACGTGTCCGCGTATATAGCCGAGCGGAGACGCATTAACTCGCAAGTGCTCTCGGATACTATCCGGAGGAGGATAACGGCCCTCCCCGTGTTTCTTTCCCGGCCGGCGGCCCAAGCGGGAGAGAGAGACCGAGAGAGAGAGAGAGAGAGGCTCCCGCGCCGCGCGCCTCGAGGAGACTCGAGAAACCGGGCGGAAAGCGGAGAGGGATGGGAGCGGAGGCTGTTTTGCGCCCGAGTCTCGCAGTTTAACGACTATCCCGCTTGAATCGAGCCGGTAATATCGCGCGTGCGATGTACCGCGCCGGGTATCCACCACGGCGGAATAAGAAAGCGCTTTCCACGGGGGAGGGGAAAACTTATGCAACATTCAAGCGCTTCTTTCCGCCTTTTGAAGGGTACACCCAGGCTACGTTTTCCCATTCGTCCACGGCCGTCGCGTTCAACGGTCTTATACGTAACGTTCGAAGAAACCCCTTTTAACGAAAAACCCCCTATACGTCTGAACTTTTGCTTCTTTACAGTTATTTCGCTGAAAAAAAAACTTCTTGCGAGAAAAAATCTCGTAGCATTGATCAAATATTCTGGTTACTGTAAGTTATATGGTATTGAGTTCTGTTATAATAGATAGGTAAGTATTTTATCAATCCTGGATTTTCTGATTCGTCCGTTTTTAACCAGAATTTTTCTTCAGCTTCTTTACTTCTTATTAGTGATTAATATGACATTAACCCTTTGAGTCCCACGCCAAATTCATAAAATGGGCCCTAAAGTGCCGAAAATGAGAATTCATTCGATTTCACTGGAAATTCGTACATGGAGACTTTCGGGCGGCTGATTACGAATTTGTTATAAAAATTTAAAAGTTTCACGGCAAAGATTTGTCATTTTGTGGGACTCTGGGCAAAGTCCTAAATGGCAAAGATCTTTGCCATTGGGACTCAAAGGGTTAATATGATTGCAAAAGAGATGGAATTTAGAAATTACATATTACGTAGAAAAATTCGAGGATGCTAAAACGAATTAGAGAAATTACTGGTAATGATAGATATATTTAATTGGTCCTACATATACAGTGATTTAATGGGTCAGGCGGAACGAATCGCGGAGACCTGCTCGTCACAAGTCTTTCCTATCGCGCGTCTCAAGCAACGTCTCGTACCGTCCTTTCGTTTCGAAGCGTCACGACCTCTTGTCTCGATATTGCTTTCGTCTCGCGATCGACCCCTCGTCTTGAAAGCCAACCAATAAGTCCTGTCATCTTGACTTGTAAATAAATATGTTTACGCGGGTCTATTAATATAACCGTTGAATAATCGTGTGTAGCCATTACATCTCTACAATTGTATAGAATACTCTTCTTTGGAAATATAATAATTGTAATTATAAATTTAATTAAAACTATTCAACGCGACTTCAACTTTGAAAAATTAGTATAATCCTGTACAAAACTAGAACTCATTTCTTTTCGAAATTTTGATCGATCGCTGAATTTAAAATTGCAAAAGAATTAGTACCGTGTAAAATATGTGTAATAGTTACAATAATAAAATTTTGAAAATAAATAATTTCTGGTTACATACGAGATTGTATTACTCTTTTGAAATTGAAGTTGGAATGGACAATTCGAAATATATATGTAAGAAATTAAAAGGCGATTTCTAGAATATTATGTTCGTATAGATGTTTTCATTAGACGGTGTATTTACTCCTTCGATTAGATCGGCCGTTAATAGCGTCGTCTTTAATTAAATTGTTTTGCCCATAGTTCGATCGTGTATCTCATCTACATGGATTTCAATTATAAATTATGTCTTCCGAGGGCGCGCGCGCGCTCTCTGCAATTGCGGCCGGCAACAATCACATTGATCTGCGCCAGGTTGTAATGGCGCTAATGCATCGGTTGTCATCGCGGACAAAGACACACGTCGACATTTCGGGACGGCAAAGGCACGTCGCGTGACAGTATCGTTTCGAGAACCTTCCACCGGGGTCGGGCGGTTCTACTCATCAAAGGGGTATCTATATTAATGAGATAGCGTGCAGCGCCAGGCTGCCGCGCCGACCGCCCTTATTACGCGCGAGTGGATGATTTTCGGCGCGCCATGCGGGAGCGGTTGACAAGATGCAGCGCGCGAGTATATTATCAAAATTCATGAAGTCCTTCACGAGTATCCAGCCAGTACGACGCTACGTCCGGCGGCGAGCTTAATCTGCGCATTATCCTTCTGCGGCGAACTCTTACGATTCGGGCAAAAGCGTTTGTAATTTTGTAATGTCCCGTTTAAATATTTGTATAAAGTTTTAACACATTGATCAGTTTCATACGGGAACTGACATAGCTTTTTTTTTTTTTTCGTGCAATATTGAAATGCGGGAGAGTAAATATTGGTAATTTTTTTGGCACATATTTATATGAAACTTTGACTTATTTAAATATTCTAGATTAAATATTGTATTATTCTAGAAATAGAATATAGTATTTTTTTAGCACCACGAGCGTCTATCCGTTTCTCACTAGCAGAATCGCGATTACCAAGGTTTTCTGTCTTCTTGATAGTCTCAAATATCTAAATCGTCGGAAAACTATTTTTTGAAAAACTACACTGGAAAAAATTCTGATTAAACACGGACGAATCAGAAAATCTTGTAGGATTGATCAAATATTCTGGTTATTATAATAGAACTCAATACTTTGTAACTTACGATAACCAGAATTCCTATTCGTCCGTTTTTAACCAGAATTTTTTTCAGTGCATCATCTTTGAATGATTATTATACGTGATTTGAAAAATTTGGTAAATTTCCTTGAGATATTATATTCCTGTTATTTATTATTATTAAATTTCTATTTTTCCAATAAGATAAAAAACTTTTTAACTTTCTGGACGAAGTGTATAGCCTTCGATGGAGACTGTTGAGAAATAAAATTGATTTTTTCCAAAAAAATGCGTTTAACTTGCTTTTTTTACGAAATTCACTCAGAAGAAATAAAGCATCTGTATTTAACAATCAAGAGAAAAATGAAAAGAATCTTAATGCGTATTTGTACACACAGAAAAATATTCATTCTACCGACGAGGAAAGCAATTAGTTATTTTAATTTATTTTAAGTAATAGTTTCCTTCAGCTAAGAATATTTTCTTAACAACAGTTTAAAATATACTCGTTACAAGTCCAGAATATGTTTTAAGTAAATGTGACGCTTACGATGAACTCATGATAGATTTGCAGACACATAAACTTACCAAATACTCGAAACAAGGATACCCAGATAGCACAGATCTTCCAAGAACATTTTAAGAACGTTCCCATGTTCTAAGAATGTTCAGGGACGGACGTGTCTCGGAGATCTCGCGCCCTCCGGGTATTCACTCGTGTAGGCGGTACATATTTTTCCGCGTGTAGGTACTTCATTCTCGGGAACGTTCATGGATTGCGCGAGATAATTTTCCGCGCACGCCGCAGAAGCGCGAGACACATTATTACTATAATTGGGTGCGAGAGGGTTCGTTTAACAAATTAATCGCGTAAATACGTAGCGAGCCGGGTCCGGCCGGATGCACCCTCGTTCGGCACGCGGACCACGTAGTGCGCGGCAAGCATCTCCCTCCGGTCCCGGCCGTCTATAAAACGTCCTCGCCTCGACAGTTCCGAACATAATCCACCGGTGCAGCAAGTACGTATTTCGTACAAAACAAAGCTCTCTCTTCCCGGCGTCGCCGAGCTCTTCGGGGGATGTCCCGGCCGAGAGAGAGCCCCGCCGGCACTCATTTTATTTGGAATTCGCCCGGCAGCTGCCGATTGCTCCCTCAAGGCTGCGTCGATTTTCGAAGCTCGTTGCGCGCTGTACGGGGCGTTGGGCACAACGGCGAGAGAGAGAGGAACGCGAGAGGGCGAGGAAGACGGCGGAGGGAGGGAGCGCGCAATCGATGCACTATGCAGAGAGAGCGGTCGTCTCTCCGGTGGAAATTCTCCATTCGAGTCGCGGGCGAAGTTTAGTTAATTTCGGAAAATCCCCTGCCATTTTGGCAACGGGTAGTGGTGCGCGAGGTACAACTTTCGCGGTGCTCCTTTCGATTCTTTTTTCCCTCCCCATCTCGTCCCGCCCCCTTTTTACGAGCGACGCTCGAAGTGCAAACGACGTCGCTAGACAAGTTCTCCGACGTGCGTGTTCATTGTCACGTTAAATCGAAGGCGTCGCGCGGCACAATGTGTTTAATAACTCGAATTGTAATGCCCGCGCGAAGAAAGGCGGGTCGATGCGACTTCCGAGATAATGCCGGTTAAATATTCTGGGAGATAATTCTGTTTGCGAGAGAGCTCGCGCGCGCGCGCGGGCCAAGTTCCAAACAGGTTTACATTGAATTTACTTATCCTCGCGAACTGATAAATTTCAATGTGCCGTCTGCATGCATTCGTAATAAACAGAAATAATTAAAAGTGCTTTCTAGCTTAAGTAGACGCGCTAATCGTTATTACTTCTGTTTACATTGTTTTTATCATTACGGTTCACAATCGACGCCACGTGTGGCACGCACGCATATTGCGCGAGCGAGAGAGAGAGAGATTAACTTTGGAATATGTTACACACAAAAAAAAACCGGTCAGTTTTATTTTTCATTTTTACAGCCGATGAACTTTTAATATAATTCTTTAAATGAAATTTATCGGCGGCGCTGCTAGAACAATCCAATTAAACAAAGTAATTAAATGACCTAAACATCACTAGGAATATGAATCTTTATTTCAATAATACTTGTGCACCGTGAAAAATGCATCGTGCGTACGGACATACATAACGGCGTTAGGTATATTTTTATTATGCTTCACTTTGTCGAAACCATACGTATACACAAAAAATATTTCTTTTGTTCGTTTTATTGTACTAAAAAAAAAATAGAGAGAGAGAGACACGCGCGGACATTCCTTTTTAAACATCAAAGATACGAGAAGGGTTGTTTGAAAAATCAAAATCTCTCAGAATTACTTTCCTCTCGAGAATCTCACGAAACCGTTTTTTTTCGACGACGCGTAACAAGCTGCCGGGGCTCGTTACTTCGTTAAGTAACTATTTGGCAGCGCATAAGTAACCGAGTTACCTTCGCATCTCAGTTTTCCTCGCGCCCGTACAAAGGATCCGCTCTACTTGAGGGACGGAAAAGGAGCTCGGGGGGGAGCGGGAGGGGGAAGAGGAGGAGAGCCGTACGCAGGTAACGTCTCCATTTTCTCGCGGCTGAGAATATCCGCGCGAAGTGTCGGACCGCAGTTTTCAGGCGAGCCCGTCGCCTATTTCCTCGCCGCCAAAAAAGAAAAAAAACCGGGCGAGAGAAAGAGAGAGAGAGAGCGAGGAGTGTAAAAAGGCTGAAGGAAGGCGCGCGCGGAAGCGTCGAGGCGGAGCTCCGCCAGGTACTTCACCCTATCGTCTTCTCCACGTCGCCGCTCGCCGTCGTCGTCGATGTCGTCGGCTGTCGTTGCAGGCGACGTCGACGTCGCGCCGTCACGCGCGACAGAAAGAGAGAGAGAGGAAATCGATTTTATCAGTGCCCCGGAGAGACGTCGGCGACGTCGCGCGCAGAAAAACAGAAACAACTGTTGAAGCCGTTTCTTCGCAGCCGGGGAGGACGAAGACGACGACGACGACGAAGAAGAAGAAGAAGAAGCGGCGCGCCGGGACGAGGGATAAAGAATCGGCGCGGGGATAAAACCCAGATTGCACGCGATCGTACGAATCGCACTCCGCGCTGCCGGGAGTGATTCTTATAAGGCGCGAAGACTGATGCGATTTTCCGCGCGGGATCGCGCGCGCCGCGCGCCGCGGAATGCGGAACAAACGGCGGCCTCTCGCTCGCCCGCCCGCGGTGAAATAACGTTTTACCCGCGTAATAACGACGCGATCGATGATTCTTTCCGGATGAACGGCCGGGCCCGGTAATCCCCCCTCCCCC
>VBVQ01004775.1:0-13762 GCA_011636635.1 Tetramorium simillimum | reverse complement strand
ATATTTACAGTATCTCTAAATATCGATCTTCTTTCAAAATGATTTAAAAAATGCACTATTTAACAATTATTTAAAAAAATTACAGCCTATGGCCATCTTTTCTGGTATGGCCATCATATCCCGGTTTACTCTATTATTTTTTCTTTTTCAATTTATTGATTAACACACAAAAGACATGTGAATGTTGCAGTACGTCGTAACGTGGCCCTTTCATCCGCGATTTTTCAGAGGCTATATCATTCAGTGCCAAGACGATATGGAAGCATCATTTGTCACGTATCTCCTGATGAACGCGTGTACCGGGATAACGCGACTCTTGTGTGTGATCAAGCGATCCTCGAGGCACACCTGGCGCGTTTTCTCGAGATGCGTGTTACATCGTTCCCGCGTGCGATAATGCCTATCGGCCGTACGTCGTATCACCGTGGTTACGGGGATCAGTCATCTCACATAAAGCACGCGGACGTGCTACTATCACGCAATTACTTCGTTTCTATAGTAATTTGCGGAAAGCAACGACTGAATTATGAAATCGTTAAATTCGCAATCGTGGAATCATTTAGCTCTTTTCTTTCTGTCTTCTCATTTTTTAAAATTAGATTTAAGAAATCTGTAATCATATCTGTGTCTTTAAATCGTCATATAACGCCTTTAACGACACGCTTGATAGCGTTAATTTGTCGCGGATTGCTGTGAAAATTTAATTGCGCGACAATTACAGCTCTCTTCTGGTCGACGAAATCTCGGTAACTGTCTTGTAATAACTCAGTCTGAATTCTAGATCACGGACGGTAGATTTATGAAGAAAAAGAGGGTAAATCGCATCCTAATATAGCACGCGCACAATAACATTACGTTAGCGCGAGACGTTCGATGAAAGGTATAGAGAAGCTCGAGCTTTCTTTTCCTCTCTCTTTCTTACTGCAAAAATTGTGATTTATGAACCGCGATTACGCCAATTAATTTCCTGAAAAATTACTGCACCCGGCGCGAACAGCCCAAAGCACTTTAGCAACGAGCAACGGGTCATGTCGAGGGTAATTTTATGTTGAAATTTGCTTCCCTTACGGCTACAAAGTCTAGCCTGCGAGCGTGGCTTGCCCAGTTCTTTCTCAAAGCATCGCATAAATGAGCGTTCTTTTAAATTGCACGTTTGCACGGGAGAAAGATGGCCACATCCTGACACAAAACCACACGACAGCTCGTTTGATTCCATCCTTTGAAGTTAATCGTTGCTTATGTCTGGAATACTAAAAAACAGCTACGCGATATTCTCTATAGAATCCTAAAAAAAACTTGCTCGTGTATAGTACGCTTGTAATTACTGTGACTTAAAATTATGTCAACATCTTTTTGCATTAGATAGATTTGATATGTTTCTTATATCTCTCTTTCTCTCTCTCTCTCTCATTATTCTTTATTTCCAAAAACTAAGAAAATCACTTTTAACACATTAAATATTATTATACGTGTTATATACAATAATATTACATATTAAAATTTTGAATTTCTTATCGCTCAGTTTTTCAAATGCTAAGCGCTCGTGAAAAATTTTTTAAATAGATCCAAACGCGAAGAAGCGAGATTACTTGCGAGAAAACGACGCGATTGCGATCGCCGCGCAGGTTGCTCCTGCGGCCTCCTCAATTAAAGATAGCATCGAGCATGTGTCGCAACTAGATGCGCATTGGAATTGCCGGGGCGGATTTACGCGGTTTTCAGGACGTGGCGCACGTAGCGCCCGAAAGATGCAATTATACGCGGATATCCGCCGGTGGAACTCCGACGGTGAGCAACCATCTCCGCGCCGCACCGGCGTGTTCGTATGTGCAAAACGGCGCGCACTCGCGAGCATGGCGTGCACGCTGGCTGCATGTAAACCCCGGAAGCTGTGCCGTACATGCAGCCCGAGAAATATATGCAAATATACATATATATATATATTTCAAGTACATAGGTCCAGTTCACGTGTACGTATGTATGCAGTGCAAGCATACGCACGTATGCACACATACATTCCGCGTACGCATATTGAATATACAGTAAACTGTGCAAATACACGGTTATACAGCCAGGCACGTAAATGTGAGTGGTATACGTGGTATTGTCATGCGTGCACGCACTCTAACTGCATTTCCACGCGCATACATGTGCATTCAAGATTCGCTCTCATAGATAGAGACCAATTATGCGACTACTTGAACCATTTTGCGTAGGACGATGTAACTGCTTTCTCAAACTGCCGGCAATCATCCCATAATTTCAATCATAAATATACTCTCGTGCATGTTTCGTGATTTTTCCATGCTAATTTCATGCTGGTCTTGATATAAAAAAAGTGTACCTTATCTGAAAGGAGATTTGAATGCCACGCTTGTCCATGTTGTAGCAGTAGATTTTATGTGGTGGGATATTATTCGATAACGCGGATGGTTAATTAGACAGAGAAAAATGGAGTGATGCGTTTGAAATTCATATGTCTCACTTATCGTTCTACTAGACAATAAATATAATTCAATAGTGACGCATGCACTTGGTTGAACTGTAAATAATCGCCGGCACCAAAACTCACTAGGATTTACGATCCGTATCGGGTATATTTTTCTCGCAGGATGGGAATATATTTGCATCTAGTACCGTGAAACGATGTATGATAAAGCATGGTTAAAAACTAATTTATAAACGGTACTTTTGGATTTTACGTGATAAATATGGAGCAATAATAATTAAATATGCGTTTATTTATACGAATTACATATAATACGCATTAAAAATCATCAAAAGTCCTCCGCTGAATTTGCAATTGACCTTTTTTTTCCGTCAATATTTGACAGGGCGTTATCACCCATCCATCCAACTCTCTCAATTATCTCACTTGAACATCAACATCAACACGTCAGCTTGCATCGCTCAAAATTTCGAATTGCATCAGGATTCCGCAGTCAGAATCGGTACAACGCTATTCGTGCGTCAAGAGACTTCGCAGGCTGGAAACGCAGACGAGCGGAGCACGTGAAACTTCTACTCTGTTGTGTTTCGCATCCCCACGCGAATTGCCCGTATACAGCGAACGTCGCGCTCCTCGTCCGAATGGAATTACCGATATTATCGTTCGCGGAGAAAGAGAGAGGCACGCCCGCCTCGTGAGAGTACGGAAGGAAGCGCGCTTTCATATTCATGGTAATTGGCGGAGCCGGGTCGCGAGATGCGTCGGGTGTAGTTTATAATTAATTCATTGGATTAAATTTTACGTGTACCTAGTATGCATTATTCGCGTCCCCGGTCACCGGTTGCACTGCCGACGATACAACGACGTGCTTCCCTTTTGCGCGTGACCTCTACCTCTCACCACATCCCTAAACCGCCGACAGCGGTATTACGACACGGTATCTTCGGTGCATTACCTTTTTCTCACGCTATGCACTTGGTCCTTTCTCTCCTATCACGGAATTCCCTGCAGCATCACTTCGTCGTTCTCTTCTATAGCGAAGGAATAAGTCTTATTTTGCGGTGAAAATGTGAACGTAAAAACGAAAGCGTTATAGGCGATGATGAGGAAAGCTAAACTGATATTTTGCAGGTAAATATGAGAAAACGTTAGTCAAACAGAAAATGCAACATAAAATGAACGATAAAATTGATTAAAAGCGCCAATTACATTAATTGATTAAAATTGGAAATAAAAGTTATACAAAGCGTTTTTTATTTTAAAGTAATTATTAATGTAATATATTTTATTACATAAATATTTGTATACATAAATTTATAAATATAAATTATTAATATGTTTATTAATGCATATTAATGCATTAATAAATAAGTACTTAAAAACAAAAAAGTGCAGAAAAAAGTTTTCTTTTTGGCACGCGTTTGTATATTTACATATATAATCGTATCTTCGTTAAAAGACTTGAAATGTTGATATGCTTGAATTAAATCATGGATACCGACAGCATCGCATACTCGTAGTTTCCGGTCTCTTTCTGACAAGCCACCCACTCCCATTCTCGACACGGTGCGTTCTCAAGAGGAATACGGCAAGAGAGCGAATTACAGAAGTTCGTCGCACGAGGTTGAAGTTTCACTTCCGAACCACGGTCGCTCGTTCGTATGGAGAGACATGATGGGGAACCTAAGATAGAGAGCGGCTTAGGCGAGAGCGTGCGAGAGCTCAGACGCGGATGGTTCCGAGAACTGACACACGCAGCCGAGTGAAGAGAACAGCAGGATCGCGAGTGCGAGAGCTTTAGCTTTCGGTGCGTTTAAAATGATTGCGGTGCTCGTAAAATCTCTATCTCTATTGATGACACCGTCAAACGTAAAAGAGCCAGAGCCTGATCGCCAAGCGAGACGCTCGGGAAGTGCAGTGCGAATCGATCGATCGTCAGAGAGGGCTACGAAATCTTCATATTGCGAGGACTGCATTTGCCGAATGTCGGATGCATTGCATCTCAAACTACCATCACGATGCACCAATATTGAACGCCATTTTATTCTTCAAATTACGGAGATCCTCTGCCTTTTCCTGTTTTCGTCTCTCTCTTTTTTTTCTCTCAGATATTATAAACATGTATTATTTTTTTTATTTGCACTGATTATTTATGGAGGATGTAAATAGTCTTCATTCTCTAAAGATATAATCTAGGCCAGCTATTTGCATGACAGAGTATTTTTAACAAACCATGTCTTATTAAAATATTTATAACAGAAAAAGCAAGAATATAAATATAGAAGTTATTAAAGAAATTTTTATCAGAGATATACACAATGTCTGAATATACACAACGAGAAACCGTATCGGCGACACAACTTTGTTGCAACACTACAATCCCCTCATATTATTGTCAAAGTGAAGGAAATGTCCAACACAAGGATTGCGTTTTGGAAATTCTTACGACCAAAAACGCCGCTGGCGTTCTGTTCGCCTTAATAAAGTCGGAACAGCCGTGAAAAAGGTCGGAAGTTCGGAGGACTCGTAAACTTAGGCGCTATAAAATTCAACCTGTTTGCTCGCGGGAAAGACATAAATAAATCATCCGTTCATGCAAATCAGTCAGAACAGTTGGCGAACTCGAGAAGTTAGATACATATGATTCTAAACTTCGAAGTGTCAATTCATATGCTGCATGATCTCCTTTTGTTTATATAGAAAATTCAGTATCGCAACAATATAATTCAGAGATTACTCTTCAATAAAGAAATTGGTTTAACAAAAGATTTAGAAGTTCGACAGAATTACTATCGAACAAAAATTTTATTAAAAAATATTTATTTATAAACTTTATTGGCTCGAAAAAGATATTAAGTACTTAAATGAAACAATAATATATAAATTATTTTTATTTATTTTCACAGATATAACAAAAGTTTATAAAAAGTAATAACAATTCAATTATTTTATTGTTGCTTTTTTTTAGAGATTCTAATATAGAGAAAAATAGAATTTTACCTCAAAAAATATATGTGCATAAATACGGTATGCATATGTATGTAGTTCGTTTATTGTATTGCTGTATCACAACTAACACATTACACCAAGCAAAATCATTTTGCCCGTGCGAACGATTTATCACACATGCAAAGATTGAAGAAAACAACACGACATGCGATATCGGATATGGCGTATCTGAAGCGTTCGTCCTTTTTGTTGTAGATGCTATTTTTGGGGAATGATTTATGTGACATTAAGGTACACATCACTGCGGAAATTGAGAACCCGAAAAACCGTTCGCCGTTATCACTATAAACCGTGTGAAGCTTGAAGATCGCGTTCCTTATTCATCGTTCTTTTATACAATGTCAGCTAATATCATACTATCGATAAAAGAATTAAAAAATAGATCATACATCGACAGAGTATATTTTTAATATAAAACGCTTATTTAAAAATTGCTACGCTCGGATTCAATATTTCGAGAAATTAAATCATATAAATTTCATTTTGATATTAATAACCTATAAAGAAATTTAAAACAATGAAAAATGATATGTATCAGTTAATTTTAATAGAAAAAATATTTTGATAATTGTTCTAATTTTGTACTAATCTTATATGTAATTATAAAATTAAATTCTGCTAGTAATATGAAAATTTTACATTTATACTAATTTGTGAGATACATAATGGCGAAATGAAGAGAAAACGTCGTGTGTGTCAAATCTTTACATTATCATCGGACAAAGAATAAACGACAGTAAATGTCGCTTTACTTCAACCATGCAAATACCGTTGAAACAGGTTCTGGTAGAAATGGAGAAAAGCTAGTAGAAGCCTCCTCGACAAAGCGCTGCACTCGTCTCGGAGCGCGTTATGGAAGTTACTTGGCAAGCTGGTTTCGCGACGTCCCTTTTCAACTTCATTCAGGCTTCCCCGGAGCATTTTCTCCAAAGATCCTCTGTAAGTTTGTAATGCAAATAGATTTCTAGCGATCCGATTCGTCCTGCTCGTCGTGAAAAACTTATCCGGCGTATTCTTTTATTATTAAACTATCGGCTTATCCAGGCTTACTTTATGTTTACAATGACACAAATTGTTACATTGACACATCCGATCCAAAAATGACGATTAGATGTCATTGCGGAATCAGTTCTAGCGAAATTAACGATTTTTCCTATATCTTAAAATTAAAATATTTAAAAATAACATTTTCTAAACCGATTATTTTGCGACATTATATATGTATATAGACTTCAAGTTCGAGTTTGAAACTCTTCGAACAATAACGTCTTCTGGAAGTAAAAAAACATAATCTTTAGTTGTAAAGTTATCTCCAACTTTCCTGCAAGTTTATCATTAAGTCTTGGTAGAGAGCAAGATTAGCTACGTCAGTTTCTATGTCGTCTTCTCCGAATTTCAACACGCTCGACACTCAGCACAATAGAGGAATTTTCTGAAATGTTGCTTGAAATTATCTTTTCTTCCATCTCACATACGCAACTATCACAAATTCCTTTTTGTTTGCGTTACATGAACGTGCACAGAGAAACTTAATCCTGTAATAATAATATTTTACTTCCGTGCAAAGGGAAACATGCGACATTATGCGATCCACGTACAAAAACGCATATTCTTGTGCATAATTCTTCCGGCAGAAAGACGAGGCAAAGCCGACAGTAAAATATCCCTTTATTAAATGAGTAATTTAATTTTATTTAATGCGAAAGTTTGTTTCTCTCCCCCCCCCCTCTCTCTCTCTCTATTTCAATATTATTTACAATTAACCAAGTTCTCTGAAGTTAAAAATTTAATGTACTCACGTACTTATGTACGTACGGAGAAACATCTTCCACGTTTTCCTTTCCGGAATTAAGCGGTTTCGCGCGTTTTACTTTATCTCCCACGTCTTCCCTCACGAACGCGATAAAAATGAAATGATATTACTCCTCCGCAAGCGAGTAATATCAACTTTCTAAGGCACTCTCAACTACTGCTTCGGTTCTCGATGTCATTCACCTCCGTCAAGTTTTCAGAGCTGGTTACTTGTAGATGCTTGTACGGTTTTATCACGAAAACGTATGTAAATGTCGAGATAGAGGAGGAGAACCAGGAGGAGGCAGAGAAGGAGAAATACGAGGCAGACGAACGCGTTTAACCACAAAGGCAAACGCCGAAATCCAATATCGCGGAGATCGCGAATTTATCGCGAAGGTAAAGTTGGGTGGAGGAATCGAATTCTCGTAAACCGAGTGCGATTGCATCGTAAGCAGCATGACGATCGCGGCAAAAAAATGCATCGAACGATTCCCGAAGACCGGAAGTGGTACCGTCCGGTAAAAGGTTTGCTGATAGAATGCTCGTCCCCGTACGTTATGGAAAGCAAAGTGACTTGTCGTGCTAGTTCGATGCTTTCCAACTTATTTCGAATCATGAAGAGCAGAAGTTATAGCGTATTCAGCCTGGGACGCTAAGGAAAAAACAGACGGACAGTTTCATCAAGCATCGTTCATCAAACTCGATACGTAAAACTGTAACGAGTCGGTCGAGCAAAGAGCTTTTGATACAGATGAAAGAGATTCATTTTGCGCTTTGAAAGAGAGACAGACAGACACAGAGAGAGAAAGAGGAAAAGAGAGAAAGAGAGAAAAAATATTTGATAATAATATTCATAAAAGAGTAATACGCGTTTTCTATCTTATTTAACGTAGCATAAATCATTTTATTATTGAAATGCAAGCTATTTACAATAGCTACAAGTGTAATCGATTTATTGACGATAAAATTGTCAACATATTTTTGTGATAAAATAGAAATTATATTAAAGATTCTTAATATTTTCGATTATTACAAATGATAATTGTACAGATTAATTCATATAACGATAATTATAATGTAAATTAACGCATTTTTTAATACCGTAACGTAAAATGAAAACTGAAACGCTATCAACTTCGAATCGGTTACGATAGTACACCGATCGAAATCGACGAATCGATTGTAGCAATCGATGTTATGATACTAGTCATGAAAATATTTTACCACTCCCGAGAGAAATGGCTATAATCCGACGTTTATGCAAACAGCGGTACACTTCCGCGAGATGGAAGTTGAACTAATGCAATCGGAACGATTGTTAGTCATGGTCACGTTCGAAGTTATTACTTTTTGCAAATACAAGCTGATTAAGCGCGATCGTTATACCGATCGAAGTTCCCACGATGATTACAGTACGGTATAGTATAGAGGGATCGTGCGATCCGGACCGAGCATTGAACGATCCGAACAAGGGCGGTAATGGCGGATTGTTGGGTAGATGGCAGTCATCTGTGTTCATCGAACGATAATGGAATATAATCGGAATGCGGTGCCTATCGCGTCAATGGTAGGAGGGTGACGACTATTTCCCCATAAGGGCCGACGATCGTGTCATTTTGTTGATTCCTTACGTGAGTTAATAGCTTCTCAAATTCCTTAAGACACGAGCGAGATTATATGTGATATACGTAAACGTAATAACGATGATGATATTCTTCTCCGCTTCGAAATATGCTCGAATATATTCGTAACATTAGTTTCTTCCATTTTTTTCTCTATTTTCTCTATTTTTTTCTCTTGATTTTTTTACTACTACGCGACGGTTGAATGTTGTACGATTTTATTATAGATAGATCTCTTTAACAGAATATTTGGGACAAACTGTAATTTTACATCTGCCAAGTGCACCGTGTTTATCCGCTTTTTGGCAAGCCGCAAACCTTTCAGATCGAAGCTGAACGATGGCCAAACGATTATCGTGACGCAACGCGTAATAAAGTGTCCGGCATGCTTTGAACGAAAAAGAGAAGAGACGATTGCATCGCTGAAAAGTGGTGCAGACAACAACGCCGATTGTCGCCCATCAAGCGCGGTTCGATTGTCCGTTTGTTTCCCGATCGTCCAATTCGACGTCGCTTTTTCCTCACGAAGGACTCGTCCCACAGGCAAAAGCGGAATTTACTGCAGTTTATTCTACAGCCAATTTCTCTGTGCGATTGTGAAATCGACGATAAATCGGTTCTAGCCGCGTACAGACACTATATCGTAATAATATTAACTCAGATATCATACGGCAGCAATGAATTCTATGTCGAGATATAAAATTTAATCTGAGAATTATTCTTTCCAATATTTATATTTCAGCGTTCTACTCGATATTCTGTATTAATGATATTGATACTTTAGTGTTATCGAGGGAACCGAGAATCGTACTTTGACCGTTTGTTTCATTGAATTTATAAAATAACGCTATGAAGAAATACCAATGAATTCCAAAAGATTTCAGTATTAATAGCTCAATTACGCTATCAGTTTGCTATGGCAATATGCGAGCAAAACGAAGAATTAAATTTAGATTACGTGTATTGATTTTTCCCGTCCAGTTTCTCGATTCTTGTGTGTGAGCTCTGTAAAGCTACCGCAAACTATGCGGGAACGACAGCCGCGAAACGATTGTTTTACCTCGATTAAATTTTCGATTTAGTGGGGAAAGAATTTACCGGGAAAAGGCGATTGAAAAACTTTAATCTACAGCCCCGCGAATCTATACACAGCGTATGAACGATGAAGTGCCGTGTATATAGATCGCCCTGAGTCCGCGAGTTGCACCGAGAGAATTTATTTGATATCATTCTTGCATTTCAGCTGCACTCACAACGTAATTCTCTCGTGCTACAAAGTGCAGACTAGCAGTTACACGGTCTGGATCCTTCCGCGTGGTAGGTATGCCATCGCGCCGCCGCGCTGCTTTCCTCTCTTAAGGGGAAATCTCCCTCTAAGAATCAAATCACTTTTATATCGCAATGAATTCTAAAGCAAATAAAGCTTTTACTGCCGGCATAAACTGTCTCTTGACGCACAATACGACAAAATTGCTATAAATTACTTGTATCAAGTTAAGTTTTAGATATTAAATTGTTCGCGTATCAATCATCGTAAACATGGATAAATTGTATGCGCGAATAATAAACGGTGTCGCGATTTTACGACACTCGATTCTCCAACAGTATTTTATGCGGATAAAAATAATAATGTCGTCGATAATTGTATGAAAATATTATTCAGTTTTTATTTCGGTCCAACTAAGGAACAATAGTCATCCTTAGAAGAATTCTTCACATATATTGTTAATAAGAAGTAAAAAAAATAATTAATATGTCATTAATTATATTTATTTTACTACATTTTATTATACACATTAAATTATATTTAATACAAAATCACGTTCCTTTTGCCATGTATTTTAAGTCTGAAATATTTTGCCAAATTGCTGGAAGATATCTAGCAGAAGAAATGACCGGGCAAGAATATCTTATTCCCCGAATCTTAAGATCTCTGCTGTGACGGTCTTAATTCCATGGCAGATTTCGAAACTTCTTCTTAAGCCTCCATCGTCTCGAAATTGTGAAAATAAACTGGTAAGTCCTGAAAGGCTTTCGATATCATAAAACTTAAAGCGTAGAAGAATATAAGCTTTGCAATTTCCCGCAAATTACGATTCGTTACTCCGATTGTTCAGCACTACGGACAATCATTCAAATAATAGAATTCAATAATTATTAATCTGACAAAATTAATGGGCAGTATTGAACGGTAATTAGAACGAAGTTCTAATAACATTATGAAGTAATGTCCAATGTTGGCCTTCTGGGACAGAAACTCTGTAGTGATTATTCATCGATTAATATATATCTTACACTAACACATTGTGCCTTGTAGCGCATTATATTTGCATGCGTGATTTGACCAGTAATAGTTATCATTATTCCACCATCGACATTGCTTCCATGTTCGCTATTATTTTCCGCCGAACAATATTTTGTCCTTCATTTACAATTTGAAAATACACGAGAAGTTCCCATTAATAAAATGTCCGTTATCAACGAGACGGTCTATTATTTACATTATATATATTTTATATTACATTACGTTATTGTGTGTCATATTTAAAAATATGATTCATTTTCCCTTTCGAATAAAATCCGGTTTCATGCAGATATCGCGTAATTATACTGCATATTTTGAAATTGTATTCTGGAAATTAATTAGAATTAAAATTCTAATTTCAAAAAGTCATAATAATTTCCAAGCTGGTAAGTAATTACAATTTGTTGATGATGTCGCGTAGAATTTATGTGTTCAAATATATCGATTTGATATTAACTTTGATAGTTGAAATAATATTGATTTTTACTATCCAGATAATTCTGTCTTTTGGCTTTTTGCTATTTACGTATCGAAGATTTGAAATAAATGCAAAAGGGAAATTTGATAAAATCCAATAGAATTTTAAATTACTCTTTTCGTTAACAAAATTTTCGTAAATAAAATTCAACTCAAAAGATAGAGATCATTATGCTGAATAATAATCTACATTTACATAATGGAAATTTTGCTGTATTTAATCGTTTACGCATTTTTAATTGACCGAAGAGAGGAAAGAACGGGGATTAAATCCATCGTGAATCGAAGACGGGCATAATCCGATTTGAACACAAACGCAATAAAATCTACCTCGGTTGAAACTCAAGTGCTGCGGATTTTCTACGTTCTCTGGGAACTGGGTTAGACTAGGTTCAGTCCGAGGGTATCACCGACTCCCACGGGGGAGTTGGGGATTCGGAGACTCGGGCAGCGATGGCCAGAGATGGATTTTCCCGGGATCGCACAAAGAGTTTTTTAACCCGCTCTCTTAAGTTTCGATGAACTTGAGCCTCCTTTTGTCCTCTGGCAGCAGTAGATCCCCCCCTCCCCGGTGCCATAATCGTCTGGCGGTATTACAGAAACCGGCGGTAACGGCAAATTGGTGGAATGTACGAGGGCGAGCTAATGAATGTAATGTGTACCCCGTTACAATCCGGATGGCTCGTACAGCACGCCGTTCAATGGGGAGTTGATCAATAATTGATCTACTCAAGAAGTGCTCTTCGTAATTCCACTTGTCGATGAAGCCTATTCTCGGTATGTTCTCATCGAAGCTTGAGGTCACTCGAGGAAATGCCAGAAATACCCACTATCATATTGAACTGCAACTCAAATAAACTGCCTACCAGATCATCAAAGTCTGCGTGGCAGAGAAACTTGAAATATTCGTTATCCTATTGTGTAAACCAAGCGCAATTATTAAGAATAATGTTCTCTCATGTAGTTATATATTTCTTGCAAATTTAAAAATTGTTCCTGTAAATATTCTATATTTTAATTGTATTAATTTATATTATTCATGTTTTAAATCAAATGCATTTAATATCTGAAATAAATTTATTTAATATTATTAAATCCTCCATTTTACGATGGTACGTTAATTAACGTACATATACGATCTAAATTTAATCAATAGTCATAATCTCTTTTTTGCGAAAAGTGGATATAAATACTTATCGTTATTATCATATTAATCTATTTTTATATTTACATGCAAAAAAGAACAATTAATGCGTATCCATCGGGAAATATTTCGCAGAAGCATTCACCCAGAAATTTTCTTTTCGAAAAATTTCTAATGGCTGAAATCGTTAATTGTCCCGACTTGGAAAAAACAATCGATATCGGGCAAGCTAGTAGAATAAGTCGCGTTTGGTTAGACATAAAGAAAGCGTTCTATCGCGAAATCACATTTCGCGCAATATCGGAAGGTCTTGGAACGATCATGATATTTGCATGAATGTCGTCTATATCAGACAAACAACAATTTTATGGCGGCAATCGTCGCAATCGAGCGGCTAACGACGGTGCTCGTTTTCAGACGCGATTAATTCGTATGGATGCCTTAATCGATTTTGCGAACAAAATGTCATTAAACATTAGCGACACATCAAAGATGAATTCAGTAATGTTAGTAATAACGTCAGTAATTGGTATAATAATATCGGCCTATAACATCATAAGACAATGATAAGTCTTAGGGTATAATATTTGTCTAGTATCTAATATCTTTGAAGAATTTATAGACGATGAATACAAGATGATTAGATTATATACGGTACCATTGAAAGTATAGAAAAAAATATAAAGGCCAATTGAAAATATATTATATGGACATTTATACGAACATATTTGTAGGGTGACTGCACCAGTCAATGAACAAATAAGAAATTCACGATGTGTATTGTGAATTATAATACGTGTATAAAACAGAAAAAATAACAAACTGCTCCATACTAATAGCTATTTATTTGTTCTTTAAAAGTGTTACGTGTTAGCTCTAAAAAAGATTTAAAAAGTAATACTTTTGATTAAGAAAGTGGAAAACCGCTAAAAATACCAGTAAATGACTGGTATATATTATAT